>VBVQ01000166.1:0-82507 GCA_011636635.1 Tetramorium simillimum | reverse complement strand
CCCCCCCCCTCTCGACCGACCGAGCCCGTGTCGGATTTCGACAAAGTTGGAAGAAAGCGAGAGAGACGCGCATCATGCGGGAGATAAGGCATTATCATTCCGGGCGTCCCGGTGTATCGACGCGCTCGCGCATAAATCATCCAGGCGCGAAACGTTACGTGAACGTTCGCGTGGAAACGCATAAACACCGCCGCGCAATCGTCGAAATGTGGGCGCAAATTGCCGCGGGGTTCAGTGCCGCGCGCCGCGCGCAAATATAACATCAGGCCAAGTTGCATCGCTGCTCACTTTTTCTCTCCTCACTCTCGTCATTCTGTGCACTGCGATATTACGCGATCCGTGCGACGCGGCGACGTGTCGCAGCGCCGCCTTTACACACGTCGTATATGTGTACGTTATCAGAAACGAACAAATCGATTGTGCCACTTGTAATTTACAAAATGATAAACAAAGGTTACAGAGAGATAAATAGAGAAAAAGTCTTTTCTTCAATTTGTATTTCAATTATATTACCTGGCATAATTGTATCGCCACCAAACGTATTATTCAATACCGATTTGAACTATGATAATAGTTCCCCCCTAGGATATTGTTGATTTCACGATTAATTAGTTGCCAGTCGCACAAACAATCGAGCGTTGTCGCGGTCGCGTAATGAATACGCGTGGCCACTAAATTACGCCACTATTATGCGACAACTCGCATGCAGAATTAAGGCTACTCAAAATGAATTAATGAGATGAATGATACATGCTGATGGCCGTGCACGTGTCTCACTTTCTTCAATTCGACTGTTATCCTTCTAGCGAGAAATTTGCCGAGAATTACGGCACGTTTCTCTCACATAAATTTAAATATAAAACCTTCAACCTTGATTTTAAAGATTTTCTCTGATCAGATATTTTGATCAGAAAGATAATGTCTAAACATAATCAGATAAGAAACGACAAAAAGAACGACAACTTATACAATAGACAATCGATTTTAAAAATTAACATTGCAAAAGTATAACAATATTTTGTAATGTTATAAGAATATATTAATAAGCTAATAAATAAAAATTTATTTTTATAACAATTGATATTTAGCGACTGCTATATTGTACTAAGCATTTCTTCATTTTAAAACGTTTAATACAAGAATATTGCTGCATTCAATTACGTACAAATGTCTTCGAACAAATATACTATTGGTTTTATCGACACTCTTTTGAATCGTTCAATCCTGTTCCGTATTTTCAGCCTACCAATGAGCAGCAGTTCATGATAAAATAAAAGTAGGAACGGCATTCCTCCGAAGTCGCCTCCCTGTTGCCGACAAGCGAGGTCACTCCCGATCCATTCGCACCCTATAACGATGAAGTCCTTCGAGTTTCGACCAGTTTAGGAAGGGTGCGTGTGCGCGACATTTTTTTTCCCCCATTAGGCGTGGTTAGGTCCGACAGGCGTAGGAAGCTCTCGCTCCGAGACACTGTCGCCGGAGATCGAAGGTATATCGATTTAGAAAACGTGTAGGTGGGCGCTGACCTACCCCTACCCCCTGTCTCTTCGTCCCCGGGACGTCCTTCCAGGCGTGTCCTACCCCAACCCAGACATCCGTTTCGCCAACAAATAGGCTCTTCCCCTCCGACACGGAGCGCGACACAAGTAGTCCTGCAAGGATCTCTTTTCTCTCTTCCTTTCTATCTTTCTTTTCCTGTTCTCCCTTCTCCTCTCCTCGCTCTTCGTGGATCCTCCTTGAAGTGTATCCTTTTGCCAGGGCAACACGCGAACCCTCGTCAGGAGCGGTGTCCTATCGAGGCCAACCCCGCAAAAAATAGGATCCAGAGCCGACACGTCGTCCTCTTTGCCTTCCTCTGTCCGCTCTCCCGCCGTTACCTGCCTCCTTGCTCGCCCCCGTTCCTAAAACTTCGAAGCATGGAAGAAAACGAAGTGGAAGAGACACGATCCGGACAAGAATCCGACCCGACACCTGCTAAGAGAAGTCCTTGCACGTCCCTCATGTCGTACTCCTTCCATTTTCATCACTACTACCACTACTATTACTACTATCCCGATGGAAGAATAGCGAAAGGGATATGATTCACAAGACGTCGCATAAAAACCCCCACATCGCGAACAAATCGAGTCTTTTTCATTGTAAACATCAGTATTTGTATCTTATCTTTTACATCGCATTCGCGCAAATTACATTCTTTTATAAGAATTTACTTCTCATATTATTAAATATCTCATATTATTTTGATATTAATAATATTAATAATAAAAATTCTACGATTACATGCATTCTGTAGATATTTATGTTTATGTGTCTATTTTATTTAAAAATCCAATCATGTAATATTAAAGAATCGATAAAAATAATTTTAAACTTTATAATTGAATGTTTTAGATTCGTTTATTATTCTAGAGCAAATGTAAAAATAAAATAGTTGATTGCTATTTTCAAATACAAAAATTCTCAAATAAAAACTTATTTAAGTTTTTCGTAAAATATTTATCCATTAAAAATTTTACTTCGGTGTTTAAAAGAAAAATTTTCGATTGAAAGTATTCTTGATTTCGCAATGCGATAAATTAATTCTTTTCTAACAGCTTCCTCTCTCGAGAAGCAAAGTGTTCCAAGAATCTGAGATTTATTTTCATTAAGTCGAAATGTGTCTCACGCGACGGAGAAACATCTCGACCATCGAGCATTCGGAAACATTTTAACGATCGTTCCAGGAAATTCATCTACAACGATTCGTCGGAGATACTGTTACCCACCACGAGTTAATTAATGAATGAAGCGCAGCAAAAAGTGTGATCTTCCGGAAAAAGCATTTCGCGAGAATCGATTTGTTCATGGCCGCCGGTAACAATAGGACAAATATGACGTCGCAATAATTTCCAATAATAAAATCAACAGGCGTCAATCTTTTAAGAATCTTGAATCTACAATTATTAATTTAATGTATCTGCTTTTATAACAATTGACGTTTCGGAAACTTAATAAATAAAATGCACGCATATTTAAATGTTAATCGCTGATAGATATTTCATTACAATTATACAGACTGTTGATTACTATTTTAGAGGTGAGTTCGGATGCAATTAAGTATAATAATTAGGGAGCAATAAAGTGAGAGATCTACGATGTCCTAAACTCGCGCCCTTTCTGCTCGAGCAAAGGTCCATGTCGATGAGGTGCCCAGCCATCATTATGACACGGAGTTTTCCGAGATTTTTCTAGCATCAGCGAACCCTCCCGATGCGCGAGGGCCGTGTTCGGCTAATTGGCACGGAGCTCTGACGCAATTCCATGGAAGAGGGGCCGAGGACGGGCGCGTAGGGGCGGATTGTCGAGGGTCAGGGTCCCGGCCCCGCGCCCTCTCTCGCTCTCTCGCCGTGCGGGAACCGGACGGAGCTCCTTTTCTCTCTATCTCTCTTTCGCTTTCCCGTACTTGTTCATTCTCCTCCGTTCATTTTCTCTCCGTTTCTCCTTCGTCGCTGTTTAACGCTGCGCACACATATCCTCACAAATGCACAGGACGCCACTACCTATATGCTTACATCGCGAGCTTCGCGAACGGGCGCTGTAATTTTGTCGGAGGATTCACGAAGATCCGGATCGACACCGCAAGCCGGCCTATCCCGAGTTATCCTTCTGCCGAGTATACGCAGCCAATCGAGTAACACTTCATGGAACCAATAAGATCGCCGATGCGACCAGCTACTCATCGCACCTCTGTCACATAAAATACTTGCGAATCTCCTACGTTATCCTTTTGTAAAAGGATACGACTAAAATTGTAAACTGACCTCAAATTATTTTCGTGTTTTAAAATATAGAATAATCAGTTGTACATATTGAATAATATTAAGAAAAATCCTACTTATGCAAAAGATTTAAAATAAATCTCGTCATACTTTCAAAATAGCAAATAGTAAGAATAGAAGGCAGAATGATATAAATATTCCACTGATAAAACATAGCGCGCGCGTTACACTCGTATAGCTTCAATAACGACACGAGCCCTTATCTGACACTATCCGCTCGCATTTTTTTTTCCGCGTTATTTGGACCGCGCTTTTTAATCGTTCTGCCAACTCCGCGCGCGCACGTCCGCCTCTTTCCTCGTACTTTCTGTCAGCGATAATGGCCGTGGCACCTATCTGCAGGTCGAAGGTCAGTCCTCCGCGCGATGCACTTTATATATTCGAGGAGATACGAACGATGCGAGCGACACGCCGAAGAAAACGCCCTGACGACCGAAATTGACGCTAAGCAAATGAACTCACACGTTTTTCTCGACGAAACGGTGGGAAAACAGGGAATGACATTCGGTAAAACGGAAACGTTTACTTAGATTCCGGAGTCGTCGTTGTTCTCGTTGCGCCAAGTACTGTGGGCGTGGCGAAAAATGAAAATAAACCTTCGTGATAGCGGGCGATAAAGCCCATCATCTCGAAGCCGATAACGGACGCAAACAGGAAGTATGACAGAATAAGAATCTTCCGAAAAACAAGCACCCGCCCCGGAGTTTATCTCGTATTACTGCAATGCTGTCGCAATTTAGGTCTCGATACAGTGCCAAAAACGTACAGAGAGGAAAAAGTTCTTTTTCGGACGGATTAACATAAATACTTTCTTATTAGCATATCGCTCGTATATTTGTCAATGAATTCCAGTCTATGATTGCGACTGACGATGTAATTTTATCGAACCAATATTTATATCGATATTTACATTTTGAAATAGGTATTGTGTCGCGAATTTGAGAGTTTTCTTTTTCTCTATTGAAAACTGATTTCATTCTGTTAGAAGAGCGTATTGAGTTTCTGATTTATCATTTTTATTTTTATTTATTTTTATTCAATTCATTAATAAAATATTATTTTAGTTTTGATACGCATATCTATGTATATGCCAAGTCAGCCATGATTAATATAAAAAATTTCAAAATTTAAAGATAAAAATATTTAAACGATTCTTAGGAATCGATCGATTTGGCGACATATTAAATGTAATTATAGCGACATCCTTAATTACCTTGACCTTATATACGAGCCGCTGAGAACCAAAGTGGTATAAACTCAAGAAAGTGAGTACGTGGTATAATTTACTTTCAGGGACTATAAAAGACAGGAAAAAGTATGAATCACTAAAATTTCTTTACCACATGAAATTTTAACATTTCTTTTGTCGATTTCACCGATTAAATCGTTAATTGTTATAAAGTCTGAATTTACATTCAATCAAAACTTTTTATTTCTCAAAATGAGAAAAAATTGAGTTATACCATTTTGATTCTCAATGACTCATATATATGACATAATCGATTCGAAAATAGAAACTTGATATTTGCACACGAATTTGCCAGTCATGAACGCATGCAACTTTTTCTCGGCGTAGAGCAACAAAATTAGATGGAAAATCTAATTATAAACTTTAAAGCAAAATATGATAAATGTTATAGGTGTATAGTGCGTAAATGTTCACTTTATATGTATATTCTTTGGATCGAGTGTATGTCTTATGTAGCTACCCTAAGAATTTAAGATGCGTTTATCGAATGTGACAGACTTCGAACACGTCGCAATTACATTTGATGTATTTTATCGCAGCTTTTTATCGATAACTCAGCGTGCAAGTGCGCGTTCGTCATCGCCAATAAACCCAATAAAACGTTTTCACCGCAGAACGTACGCAGGAAGCACATTTCACTCGCGAGTGAACGAGCGGAACGAGAAAAGTATATCGCGAAAGAGTCATCGACGTTCGCTTCCTAATCGACGTGATTTTATTTGTGAATATATGAATATTTAAATGATCGAGAGAGTAAAATGTCAATTTTTTCCGCATCTTGTAACCAAGTGCGAACAAATACTTGAAGTACTGTAAGCCTCCAAATTAACTCTCATGAATTTATCTTCTACAGGTCATTATAAAATATCAATCATGAAAAAGGGGTCATTATATTCTTTAGTGTATAACATCTTATTTTCAAGATATTAAATTTTTTTCAAAAATTATTTCAGTCTTTGAGAAAAAAAGGAGATAGTGTTATTTCACAGTAGAAATTATTGAATGTATTGCGATATTATTCTATTTCTAATTATAACTTCGAAATATATGTAATGTGACGAAGTTTTCTGTTTAATAGAGATAAATGTATGGAATACAGCCCATTCTCTTTTTTTTTTTGGCAATATAGGATCAATCGACTAATATTTTCGTAGATATAAAACGTAATTACGAAAATCAAGTTTTTCGAATCTGAGCTGATATCGAGCACTTAAGACCACGCGGTGATATTACACTTTCAGATACAAGACGGCGATAAGCTGCTTGCAAGTTTGCGACAATTGCACGTGCATCAATGCATATGCATACCAGTGCCCATGCCGCAAACGCAACATAAAGAATCCACGGAAGTTGCCAACAGAAACGCAACGTCCTGTTGCCCCCGGCACAAATACATAATCTCTTGCTTAAAATGATTTTTTCAATTATTACATTTATGTTCGATTCTAAACTAAATGATAATTAAAAATATCAAAGTCAAATAAAGCTATGATAGAAATGGATGCAAGAAATAGCAAGCGATTAATTACAATCTTTCAAAAGTTGAGAAATATTTAAAAAATTTTATGAGAAAAATTATAAATGATTTGTCTTATTATAAATCACAAAAAATATATATATATCCCAATTTTAAAATTGTTTATAATTTATATATAGCATAAATATAATTCACAATGATACGTAAAAAGATAAAATAAATTATTTTTGCCATTGTATACTTCAAATAATTTTGGTTAAGATTAGTATTGAAGTACATAACATTGATAAAAGTATATAATCCATATATTACATGCTACAGGAAAAATATTAGATTGATGTAAAAATGTTATCGTGTTCTTCATCAAACTTTATGTTAAATAAAGTTAGAAACTCGAAGTTCTTTGAAAAGAGAAATGAAAAGAAAGTAATTTTGCTTCAATTTCATTTTTACTTGACAAATATGACACACAAACACTTTGCAGCGATCGTAATTTCTTTCTATCTATGCACGATTCATCATACACAATTTACAAACACTACGAAATATTTCATAATCGGATTGCTGTGATTCAGGAAGAAGCTGCATTAGAAGAGTGCTATGATGATTGAACGCACTTTCCTGAATCATTTGTAGAAAGTTCATACTTAGTCGTGATGGAAAGTCGACAAAAAATGTAGAACAAGGTGCCAGCGTGAAAGTCGATCTCCGTTGCTCGCATTAGATGCGTTTTGACGAACGACGGAAAAAGTGCATAAAATCGAAGCTACGGACAGTAGTACCAATAATTTAAAATATCTGTAATAAGTTTTAATATACCGTGTTTAATATACCGATGTTTGTCATTCTTCTGTTTGCTCATTTGAAGCATCTACTATTATACCATTACTACTATATCAATAAATCTTTCATTTTAACACGCCGCTGGATTATTATTATTATATTAAATTATTAAAATTGGATTCTTGAAAGTGGCACCAAGCTGACGTTTCTTGACCAAATTTCCAGCGAGAAAAAACGTGTTCGCAATTTCTCGAGGAATATACGCGTGATTTCTGACATGTCCGCGCGTTTTTCACGAACATATGGCGGAGGTCCGTTCGTTTACGCACGAATTGCACGGCAAACGAGGAGGTCCTTTGCCAGCCGAAGGACATAGCCGTGAAATTTAGGGGTTGTTTCCAGGCGGTTTGCAAACCGCCTGGCGTTTCCATCGGAGGGGGTTGGTTAGTCCGCAGGGTGGTATGGTGTATGGCAGACAGGGCGTGGTCGTCCTTGAACCTACCTATAGAGCTACGGAGTGACCCTCTACCTCCCCCCTCTCTCCCTCTCTCTAGCGCTCTCTTCTTCCCTCTCATCCCTTCGACCTTCCAAATCCGCCAATCTTTTTCTCCCTCACTCTCCTCATCACTCTCGCACCCTCACTTCCCTACCCCCGTTCTCTCCACTTCCCACTCTTCGTTTGCTTTGCGCACAGGCCACGAAACGAACGGTTACCTCGCGATGTCCTTTTGATAGGTTCATTGAGACAGCCACGCATTCGGCGAGCCATTTGCATGAATTATTTTTCATTGCCCTCGACAATTCTCCACCAAAGAGTGGATAAGCGGACAAATAGAGACCAGCATTTGACATTTTGTCAAGTAAATGATTACAGCTGCGCAAAAAGACTCGTAAGAGAGTAAATACAGGCAAGTCCGTAATTTGTACGGCTTGCTATAAACGCGCTCCAATTTTTCACTAAAAGTAGATGCTACAAACTGCAAACTAAAGCTAATGCACAAAGAAGAATCTAAAATCGAGTTTAAGTTGAAGCTTATAAATTACAGAGTTTCCATGGTACGCGTTTGTACCCCGAACCCTTCGTGCATCGGGACAGATACACACTACAGAAACTTGACGAAGCGAAGCAATGGCGAGACACTGTCGTTTCGACCCTTCCACGCAATTTTAATTTTTCACTCAGCAATTACTCGAGTCGTTTTCGTGCAGCACGGTACAAGGACTCCGCCAAGTGTTGGTATAATTTCGTGCAGTAACTAAAGTAGAAATTATTTATCGCGCATGTGTGTGTTCATGTATCGTGTTCTACATTTACCTTATTACTTTGCGCTTGAATTTAAATTATAAAATTTTATTACAATATATACATAACGTTTATTTTTATTTAAAAAAATTGATAAATAAAAATAAAACGCATCTCTAAATATGTAAAAATTATTAAAGAGTTTGAAACTTTTAAATATTATCGTTTAACAGGTGCGTGGCGCTTAATTTTTAATTCTAATTAGGCTTACTGCAATAGTATCACGAGACATTTCATTATCTCTCTCATATCCTCGACGAGCATTTAAGCGGCAACAAATGTATTATTTCACCCCTGCCAGTATCTCCCCCTTATTTCCTCATCAATGTTGCCGTCCTAGGCTGTTAAGGTAGGTTAGGCAGGGTATCTTCCACGACGTTGCCTTGTCGTAGTCGAGACGGCTTCAATTTAATAGGACATCAACAATTATTCGGTTTCAAACTTTACGAACATCGACGCTGATCGATACTTTCCAGCCGTATACATTTTACATACGAAGCATAGGTAATGTTAGTCGAACGAAAAACTCTTGGAGCCATAAATTAGTGAGAACGGATATAAATATTTCATATATATCTTTAAAATGCACGCGATAGTTCAAATCGGTTACAAAAAAAAGCAAAAAAATTGTTTATATTCACCATGTCTCGACAAATGTTTAGCTAATATTGATGCCTAACATCAATAACGAAGAGATGAGTGTCTGAAATTTGATACTATTGTTATATCGATATATCCTTAATAATGCGTCAATACTATTAATGTATCGTAATTGAATCATCGATACCTTAATGCCATTGATGCATCGTAAGTTGGCGTCAACGCGAGAAGGGACACTCCAGTATTTCATTATCGCAACGTATTTATCGAACAATCGGGTTTCTCGCACTTCAGCGACTGGCCTCGGCTTTGAATTTTACATGAAGTTACGTCCGTTCCGCCGAACACTGCTTGATTTACCGCAAGCCGACACTCTCAGTTAGGCAAGTCGCGTCCAATTAATTGAGCGATCGATCGAGCGAATATACATACGCGTGGCAAGCGAAAAGGCAGAAAGTCGCAGAAAATATTTTCTACATAATAACCTCGCGCTTATATCGCTCTATAATTAATCGCAGAAAAAAATATTGGAAAAGCTGGAAATATTTTAGAGTTTTCAGAACATTGTTTTGAAAATATTGATATGTCTTATTGTTTCAAATATAGCAGATATTTGTAAGCATACACCGTGAAAAAGGCAAAACACGAACTTGATTCACGATAAATGAACAATATAATGATAAATATAATGATACCTGTGATATATGCAAGTATAACATATTTTTATACGAAAGAATGATTTACACAAAATTAAATATTTCGAACGTTGGCAGATTAAAGTGGTAATAATCTAATGTCTATGTTAAAACTGCATCAATACTATAAAAATTAAACGAATTATACTCCAATTTTGCACAATAGCGAACATGATATTATGTAATATTTCTCTCAATTTGTCTCTCAACGTTTGTAAAGTCTACAAAATAGTGCTTTTAATATTTCTTCGAATAATATTGCTTGCAAAGATAATCGTTCACTAAAACTCAAGTCTTTTAACATATTTTTTTGCTATTTTCCACTCGTTCAATCACCATCCTCTGCACTTTTTGTTTCTCTCTTTTTGTCAAATATATATTTATAGTTACAACTAGTCAACTGAACTCGACTGCATCAGACAAGTTTACCTTTACCGCTTTGCAAAAAAAAAAAAAAAAAAACTGTGCCAATAGGAGACAAACGTGATACAGTAAAATTGAGTCTAAGGGATACGTATTTTCAATATTGTTAACATAATAGGTACGTACATTGCATCAGCATGATATTAATCGTGCATGAGGGAGACCGCTTCAGGGAGGCAACAAGTGATAGGAAAGCTGTCAAATACAACAAGTAATAATAGAGGTGTGCGAAATACGACGACGGCTACGCCAATGATATACGTATCAAGACAGAGCCCACGGAATTCGCCTGGAATTTTCGCGAGATGGAGAGATGGTAGAACAGGAGCCTTCGTAGTCATGGCGACTCGGCAGTCGCCCGGCTGCTTCACTGGTTGATCGATCCACCACGGTCAAGGTCATCCACGAAACCACAAAGCGGTCGTTCTGTCGGCGGACACACCCCCGCAGACGGTGGCTCTTCGCCAATCCTCATTTACGCGATTAGACATAATCGGGGCGAAGTAAGAGTCAGAGCTCTTCTTGGATTTTTTTTTTCACAGAAGAATGTCACCACAAACATGGAAAAGGGAATCGGATAACTTCCTTTCTCTTCCTATGAAACGAACTCGTTAACTAAAGTTCTAAAAAAAAGTAGCCTTTAATATTCTTTTCCCAATAAAACAAACTTAACTTGTTATAATCATCTGTTTTACACTTGGAGTTTTCGATCAGAAAAATCAATGCTTTATTAAAATGCTCTCGATTATGTTTTATATAAAATAACACTTTTAGTTTCCAAAAAAAAAAATAACATTCTCTCTAAACTAAAATCCTAAACTAGTATAATTGAATTGTGTAAATATTATAATTACACATTATGAAGAAACTAATTTTATAGTCCGGTTTTCTCAATACATCAGATTATATATCTCGAATAATAGAAGACAAATTAATTAAACTTTTGAGATCATAAATTGTTAAGTAAAAAATAACTTTGTATTTTTTACTTTCAGTTTTATCATTTTCTTTTTATGCATATATTAAATGAAGCTATACATCCGAGACTTTCGTTGAATCGATTAATAGAAAGCAGGAATTTAATATATAGAGATACTGTCAAGTTTGATAAAACTACATATCGAGAAAAGGTCGCATTTTGTTAATATGAAGACCTAACTTATTTTATTCTCTGAAATTCTCGTAACGATGATAATTTTATCGAACAGCGACTTCTTTTGTGGTTTTCGTTCGTAAAGAAGATTGGCTTGAGAATAACAAAATACGATCAATAAATGCCTCAACCTTGATAAAAAAGAAAAGAACGATATTTTCATCAAAATATCGCATCACAAATTAATAATTAAATGCGTAATAATTATCTAATAATAAACTATTAAATTAAAATCGACGTACAAAAGATGGTAAATATTTTTACAAATACCATCACAGTGACGAGAAATATTCTTTTAATTTTTAAAGCTGTCATAGGACAAGTTATTCTTTGCCTCGCGGTATACTATTAGTATCAAAACTAAACTTCTTCAAAAGCTTCCATAAAATTTCGAAATGTATTCCATGTACATATCCATCCTATTTACCGATCGTGCTGTCACTTCTTGTCGTCTATCGCGACGTAATGTGCAGAACCGTAAACGAGTGGTATATTTACGATTCGCTCACGTCCGGCGTGAGAATGTAGACGTCACTTTCGCGTCGCCGTCGATATTAGCCCATCTTCAACGATGCGATGACGTAAATGAAGTATACGCGAAGAGCGCGAGTATGTCAAGTATGCGGAGCCGGTACGCAGAGGATAACGTTGTCGTTATCGTCAATTTGCCGCAAAAATCCGTCGTCGATTCGTCTCTCTCGCGTCTTCGCGCGAATCCCGACTGATTTATTGGCCGCTGCGTCAAGCACGAACGAAACGCGACTTACCGATTACATCACGTACATGAAGCGCTTGCGTATCAAAGAAGGAAACGACGGCATAGCGAGTGTGATTATGGAAACTTATATGACATGTTTTGTCTATTGCAAGTTCGAATTTTCGACATCGACAACTATATTTCGCTGACAGCATCGTGATACGCCGTCGTCTCATTAGTCAGTGGATTGTCTTTGAGATGTCGAGAAACCTTGATCGATTATATCCGATAACGAGAATGACAAACGACCTAATATTTTGCTCTCATCTTTTCTACTGAATTCGTGATTACTTTTATTACAAAAATTTCATTTTCTCAAAGCCATATTCGTGAAACAATTATTCTAATCATTTCGATAATTAAAGTGAAAAAAAGTTATCACGCATGACAAATAATCAAACGAGAATTGTATAAACAATAATTTGAAAAAAGTTGGAGTATAAAAATAATAATAATCAAAATTAATGATCGTAAAGGAAGAAACGAACAAATGTTTAATTATTAAAAAAAATTATTATTTTAAATATAAATATAAAGGTTCAGTTATTAACAAATAATCTATATTATCAAGAACTATGAATCAATACAGGATGTTCGTGTATATAATGTTTTATTATAAATTAATATGGATTACAGACGTTTCGGTCTACAATTGGACCATCTTCAGTGTAAGACTTAATTAATTAATAACGCATCGATTTTAATTCGCTAAAACGTGGTATAATGAAGATAATATATTGATTTGTTGTTAATTCCTGACGGTCAAATACACGAGTCAAAATTTAAAATGATGACTCGTGTATTTGACTGTCAGGAATTAACAACAAATCAATATGTTATCTTCATTATACCACGTTTTTGCGAATTAAAATCGATGCGTTATTAATTAATTAAGTCTTACACTGAAGATGGTCCAATTGTAGACCGAAACGTCTGTAATTCATATTAATTTATAATAAAACAGTATGCACGAACATCCTGTATTGGCTCATAACTCTTGATAATTTAAATTAATTATTTTAAAAATAACATAGACTAAAAAATAGAAATAAATAAATACTTATAATTAATCCGTAAAAAAAAAAAAATAGTACATATGTGTATGTAAATGTGTAACAACAAAAAACTTAGAAAATTTCAAGAAAGTAATCTAAAATATATAAAATAATAATTTATATTTATAAATTGTTAAATAATTAAAAATATAAATTTAAAACTAATTTTAAAAAATCAATTCTGTTAAATTCAATAATAGCGATTAAACTGTGAAGTGTTCAAATGGAATTCAACTAATATCGAAAGTGTCGTTCTCCCAATAAGAAATTGGTAACTAAGGAAAAAAAGAATCGTGCGTGAATTCAGTAGAAGGATTAAGGACCCTGTAACAAATGACGCGTGACAATGCGACCTTCGTGGAACATTCTTTCCGGCGACCTTTGACCCCGCCGGCCATGGGGTGAAAACTTAAAGGCGCGTCTCATGCACCCCTCCGGTCTCCCGCCGCGGCAGTCAGACGCCGGCGATTCCGTATCGTTTTGATAATCGTTCGACGGCCCCCGAGAGGCGGCGAGACGGAGTCGCGGGGGTTGGAGGCCGCGGCCATGACCTTGGCGCGGGTCGGCGGGGTGACGGTTTATCGAGCGTCAGGACTTTCACTGTTCCCCACCCCTATTCCCGGCTCTCCCTTTCGCCTTCGGGCGCCGCCACCATCACCGCCGCCGTCGCTGCCGCTGCCGCCGCCGCCGCCACCCCCACAATCCCGTCGCACCCCATTCACGCAACTTTCTCTCCGACGCGAGTCATAACGTCGAGCTCCCAACCCACTCCCTCCTCGCTTTGCACCCTGCTTCTGGCCAACTATCTGAAGGTGAGTCGTCTAGACGGTTTCCTTGCTATCATTTCCTTCTACTACCGACAATGATGGCTCCAAAGGCGAAAGAAGGCGAGAGAGAGATGGATTCAAATCCTCTCATAACGGTGATTATTCTGGCATAGATGAGGGATTTCTCCAATTTTGATACTTCCTCAATCTTAAGATATTATACAATTACGAAGATAAAATATAACAAAATGGATGAATATCTCGCAAACTTATGAAAAACTAATTATGAAAAACTCTAAATTTCAGCAAAAAATAAAATATCACGCAGAACATTAAATGTTTCCTTTCATTTAAACCAAGAATCGAATTTCCATATATAGTCCAGAGAGACAAAGAATTAAAAAAACTCTTATAAAATGAGTAAAATATTTAAGTAGACTTTAAGTAGATTCCAAGATAATTAAATTAAATCTAATTAGAAGTTAAATACCTAAGTTCTTTATATCAAATGACATAGTCCGAGTAAGGAGTGATAAATGAATAATGAAGGCAAAAGCGAAGTAAATTTCCCGAAAGCGGTTTTCTCCGACCCATTTTTCGAAGTACCTCTTAGAGCCGCGAAAGTCGCACGAAACTTCGCGTTTTCGCAACAACGTAATAATAAACGTATCAATTATTCAAGGCAAAGTAGACACGGAGCGGGACCTCGTGCCAACCTCAAACGGAAGTGCTTGTCGAGTAGGCAGGGAAGTTTACCCCCCGTAAAAGAGATGGTACCGTTTCATGTCAGACGACGTTGCGTATAATTTTTTCGATTAATACGTAAAGCGTCTCGCTGGATACGCGAGGTGTGTGCACCTGTGTGTGTGTGTGCTATTTCCCCGATAAGACTCTTTCCCTCATTTTACGATAATGGGGATCGGGGTGAGAGGAACTGAAGAGTCTAGACGAACTTCCCCCTCCCTCTTTCCCTCACGCGCTCCCCAACACTCCGTGCCGCGGTGAAAGTAAAACCTGGGCTCTGAAATAATGTCGTCTCGACGACCCGAAGATCCTCCGTCAACCTTCGAGGTCACCTTCTCCGAAGTCCCGGCAGGATCGATCTACGCCGAAGTACATCCACCCCGAGCATCGCCCGGACAACATCCTCTCTCCCACATAGCGAAGGCGACTTTTTCCGACTCGCGATTTATCGTCCCCGCAGCGAGGATAAAACGGAAGTCGTCGCGGCGGAATTGATCGATTTCGAAAAGCGATTGTACCGAATTGTCAAGACGGAACTTCTTCTTCAAATATCACAAGGATTCAAAACGATGAAAAAGAATCCTCATTTCCTCGTATAAGTGGTTTGATACACCACTTATACGCAGCTCGAAACGTGATTTGCGAGACACGGTTCGACCTTCGCTTTTTTTTTCAGCGAAGCAGCAGTACATGAAGTCTCGCGGGGTAGTGGCACGATCGATCTACCACGTACTCGACCCCGGCCAAATCCATCGATATCCCCTCGATTCGAAACGAAGTAATCGCAGTCTCGACCGGACTGGCAGTTCTTCGGCAGGATAAAACCAAAAAAAAAACTCAGAAAGAAACACTTCAAATCTTTGAAGTTTTTACGATAAAAGCAAGTAGCAAATAAGTATACGATCTTGCACGCGATTCGCTCTAGTTGCATTACATATATTGAAATGTCAACGTTAGCATAACAATATCCGTTCGTTTAGTAACGTAATAGTACTAAATATCAATTTAACTCTTCTATGAATTTTTGAGCCTTTCTTGCAAAAAATCTATCGAAACTAAAGTTTTTATTCAAGAGAGATACATATATTCCTATAATTGTAATTTTTTCTTCAAGATAAATAGAGTATATGTTGCCAAAAAAATATTTTTTAAAGATATACCCTATATTCTCTATACTTCGTCCTTTATTTTACTTTTATAAGTTTTCTTTTTAAATTCTTAATAGCTTGATTAAACAGTGACTTTAATCGTGATATTAAAATAATATTAAAAGTGACAGAGTATGACTCGAGCTATATCTCATTTTCTTTCAATTTCCAAAAGGTCGCCGGGAGGCGCGGGATAATCTCGGCAAGCGATTGTTCGATGTCCTCGTTATTCTCGACTCGATTTCGGTAGGCTTACGGTGTTTGATGGGTAATCCGCGCGCAAAAACCGATCCCGGGGGTTGTTTTCCGTCCTCCGAAGGTCGCGCTAGTCCCCCGCCGATTGATTTTTCGGTCGCTCAACCTCGTCAATCCCACACGACGAACGACCGAGTTTCAAATTGTTTTCCGGCAGTTCCCCATGCTAGCGTTTTGCCGGCATTATACTATTCCTTCCCACGGGAGGCAACCCGACAACCCCTACGATCGTCGACCCCGAGAAATACTCCGTTATGCCCACGTAAAAACGCAATGGAACTGTCTGACTTCACCGACTATTATTCTCCTTTACCGATTTTTTTTTGCAGGTGTTTACTTCGTCGTGAGATTTATTTAACCAATTTCATTTGAAGTCACATTAGCATCAAAACATAATAAAAAAACTCATTACGAAGACTTTAAAATAAAATATCGCTATCAGAATCTATCATAATCTGAAATTTTCAAGAATGTTATTTTCAAGATCTTACTGTCGTCATTCGAATAACATTTTCAAGAAGATTAATTAGTTAATAATGTAGAATTTTCATTTTCAAAGTCTTTGCTTTAATTTTTAATATTCTTTTCTTAAATATTCATACATGAAAACGATATTATTATACACACATTTTAAAAATTAAACTTCAACTGACATATTTTGTAGAATAATTGATTTAGATGAAATTTTGTCGCTGATGCTGATAGCAATTAATGTTAAATTGCTATGATTAAAGCTTGTTAGTCATATTTTCGAGGGTCAATATATAAATTTATCGTCAGCGGATATGCCCTTTCCCTTCCCCCTAAAGGTTGTGCACTCGTACCCAAATTCATCCCTTGAACCTCGAAAATCTATTTAAATCCTCGTAATCGATTATGACGCACCGATAGAAGTCGATCGAATGAAAGCCAAAGGGTCGTCAGAAATTTGACGTAATCACCATAGGGACCAGAAGAAAAAGATAGGGAGATTGAGAGAGACGAGAAGAAGTAATATGGAAATAATTGTCGTATGCGACGATGGCACAATTGTAATGACAGTTAGACGACGACAAATCCCAAGATAGAAATAAATCTTATTTAAAAAATTTTCGCAAACTGAACTTCAAGATTATAAATCTTACTTTTCTGTCAAATTTAAGTTTATTTCAATTCAGAGAAGCAATTGCGAGCTCAATATTATAATATTCAAAAAGTTGCGCTACATGATTGTCTCATTTTCAAGTTGCCATTAAGACTAAATCAATGTTTTTTATTAAAATATCTTTTGTAAAATATTTTCTAATAAGGCTGAAATATTTTGTACGTATTGTATTAGACACACTCTCAAAATATAACATTGCATTATTATTATTTCTTACATAGATTTATTTTTGTATAAAATTGTACAAATATAACTTTAATAAGTCTACTTTCAATTTATTTAATTATTTACTTATCTGCCTTTGCCATTTTATCGACTAATCTACCGTAATCCATTTTTCATTCGCTGTATATTTATAGTTTATCGTACGTAAATGTCTACATCCAGAAAAAGAAATGGCTATTTATAAAACTTCGTCATTTCAGTGCACGTAAGTCTACACGTCGCTTGATATATAGCGCACCGGATAATAAGCCGGAGTAAGCTGACTACTAACTATCCATCTCTCGGTTCCCTTCGCGTTAATTCCCGTGCTCGAGATATGCTACACAATCGCTTCCATCATTCGTGTTGCGGGATGTCAGTTCACCCTTAATCGAGGACCGTATTCACGAAGCAAATTAGGGAGAGAGAAATTGCTAGAAATCGATAACCAGAACGAATAAGGTTGCTATGAGCGACTTGTACGATAAAATGCAGTTAAAGAACAAAATATTTTCTATTTTCTACAAACTGTAAGTATGTCATAAATGTATTTCAATACTGAAAGATCGATAAAACGAATTTGAAGATTTGTAGTAGACGATTGTTGCAGGGGAAATTTTCCCTGAATTTTTGAATTGTAAATCTAACTACTTAGATAAAATGGCGATAGAAAATGAATAAAATACAGTTATGAAATCAATTAAAAGGAAATATTGTTAGACTCAATTAATAAAGTGTTACGCATTTAGAGGATAGACAATCGAGTAATAGACATCTTTTTCTTCACAATTACAATAATAGCAATGAACAATCGCACAATAACGATTATAATAGATATAAAGCTGGTTACGTATCGTATAATCGTATAAAATACAATATTATCGTAATATTCTTCATTCAATTATTCATAATATAACTTTCGGTTTATTGCGCGTTTGAATTCCTTTCAGAGATTGCGATATGCGATAAATTCCAATTTACTTGCCGATCACCGTAAGGCTTTCTTCAAATTCTGAAATTTTAAATTTAATCAGGTGTTCGGATCTCATGGTTGGCGGAAAAGGTGGAGAAACTCGTTCATAAGGGTATCGAGAGATTATATTAGTAAACCACGTTCAAGCCCCGAAGTAAATCGAGGTCCGGTGGTTGGTAAGGTATGAGGTGCCGAGAGCGAATCGATAAGGTCGTCCCAGACGACCTTCGGGAACCCACCCTGACAAGAGAAAGGAAAGGCAAAGTGGTGGAAGGTGTACAACCTCCGAAACTTAGGTAAAGTACGAGGACGATGATCGTCTTGCTTCCTACCAAGATAGACATTCGTAAAAAATCCATGACCACTAATGGCAAAACCTGGACAACATCACAATCAGCTATATCTCATAGAAGGCAAGGGAGGGAAAGTCCAAACGCTACCCTAATGTGTGAGATGAACTTTACCTCTGTGTGTGTGTGTGTGTGTGTGTGTGTGAAGTTACGAAATTATCCCAAGTAAATCTCTCTGAAAAACAAAAGATAAACGTACATCTCAAGTTAATTTTTTTGTCGTATTTTTTCTCTTTCTTTTTTTCCTATTTTTTTTATTAAAGCGAGTGCATACGCCCGCTTTTCTTTGTCCGGAAAGTAGGTCACGAATTTTTTCTGCGCCATTACTTATCGGCCAAAGCCCACCCTTGCTTCCCCATCATGGCCTACCTCACACACCAACCCCCTGCGCTCTCCCTCTTTCTCTTTCCCTCCCTCTCTCTCTCTCTCTCTCTCTCTCTCTTTCTCTCTCTCTTTTTCTCTCTTGGGTCTGCGTACTGGCCATCGATCTCCTCAGTAACGACGCGAGCTAACTGACAGTCAAAATATAAACTTGGGAACATAGGAACCCTTCGTTGTTCTTTCGCTCGGGTACACGCACTGTAATGATGAAGCCGTTAAAAATAACAATTTTCTTTAGAGAAAACTGGAAATACTCATTATATATGTTAAAATTCGAAATCAAATAGAGATGTGTTATATTAAAAAATTTTGCAGACTGCAGAGAATAGTTCATCATCATATTAGAAAGATTTTACTGTTCTATATATTAAAATATTAAAATATAATTCTGTATGTACTTTATATTTTATCAAACCAAGAATTATTAATGAAAATAAAAATAAAATTAAAATCTTAACACTACAGTAAGAACTAATAAAATCAAAATAGAATTTAAAAATTATTAAAAGTTGTCACATAACTGAATATTCATTATACATATACTTATTATATGTGGATAGATATACATATCTGTGCAAAAATATGCTTTTCCATATGACAACAATTCTTAGCTTTACTCATGTATGTACAAAGAAGTTTACGTTACCAATGGAAACATCATCGAATAATAATAACACTCGAACGCGCTACAAAATAACGATTTCAGACTTGGACACGTCTATCGTCGGGCAACCACGGCTTTGAAATCGCGTCATTATCCGCAGCCTTAGCACTCCCGCGAGGGGAAGAAAAAAAAAGACATGTTATAACTGCTTCTACGTAATACGCGAGTTCCTTCTGCAGGACGGCAGAAGTTCTGATTATTAACTAGAAATGTATTGTCGCCGACGACAACAACAACCAGCCTCGTCGACGCTCCTGCTAGAAACTTTTCACCGTTTCGTTTTCGCGTGCGCATCTCATCATTTTTTTCCTCCTCTTTTTTGTTTTTTAAATGGTCCCCGCGATCGTGGGGCGGACACGGACATGTCGTGCGAAAAGCGCGCGCGCGCGCGCGCGCACACACGTGGGGCACACGTGTGGGCGGCGCGGACTTTGCCGCCGGATAATTTCGCGAAGTTCTGCTCGCGATGAAAGTTGCACGAGAACAACTTCTCTGCCGGGGGAATGAGAAACAAGCCGGGGGTGCCGGGAGCGCGGACGTGAGAGGGAGGAGCGAGAACGGGGGGTTGCCGTTGCACTTGTTCTCGAACCGAATTAGCATGTCTGAGTGAGTCTCGATCGTCGCATCAGGCGAGCACGTCCGCCGATGTGTACCAGAGCGTGTCACGCTTACTTGGCGAGATCATTCGGAGCGAAAACACAAAGTCCGCCGCTAGGTCGAAGGGGTTGCCCCGCCGCGATCTCTCATTGTCGTTGTCCGGCGTGCGCGCGCGCGAGAATCGGAGTGTGAATTCGTAGCGAATGGCACGACCCTTCGATGCATCATCCAATTTTCTGCCCACCTCAAAGTTTTGCGAGGGATAGCGAATGAACAATATATTTTTTTTTTTTCTTTCCCGTTTCTTCATAATCACATAAAGCGTATCAATCTTATATTTATTTTTTTTTTATATGAACCATTCTGTTTCGAATAAGAATATTTTTACATAAGGATATATTATTCTTATACCATTATGCTTCTTTTAATCTATTATTTAATGTCCAGCGTTCAGTTATTAATGCCTTCAGTTAGTAATGTTCTTCTTTTAATTATCAAAAAATATATTTTGGTAATTATCGATAAAGCAAACAGTATTCATAAACTTAAATCTTATGTATGTAGAGATATTTAGAAAACAAAATAATCATAACACAGGTACTGAATTATACTGAAATCAATTCCTACGCGAGAAAATATTATTATAAAAGAAATGATTGGTTTACACATCCTCCTTGCCATATTCTTTCGTAATGAGATAATGAACTTTTTCATCATTGTTTTCCTTTCGAAGTAATTAAAACACTAAGGTTAGAGTCTCAAAAAGGAAGTTTCGGGACGGTAGTCGAATTGTTTATTCGTAGAAATCGCAAGGCTCCACGCTTGGGCTTGCGATTGATGTTTCGCAAGCCGGAATGCGCAGAATGAAGTAAGAGCGAGTGCCCGAGCGAGACTTTGCGAAAGAGACTTCTGCGCCGTTATCGTCGTCGGCAAATCTGACCCCCCTGTTGGAACCTTCCCCTCCCCGCACCGGTCCGCGATGGCGTAACGTAGAATTCCGTTTCCTCGTCCAATCCGCGAGGTACGCGAAAAAGGTCGCGACGTTTATATTACCGTCGAGGCGTAACGAGACTTGCCGAGAACCCGCGCGTGATTTTATAGCGCGTTAATCTTTTCAGGGGCGGACGCGACTCCCAAACTCTTTGAAATATTCCCCGATCTCGTTGATTGCATTTCGGAGCAATAAACTCCGTGCCGCTGGCTACCGTGTGTTAATTCATCACTGATTTCATGAACGTTCGCGCTTCCAGCGACAGATGTGAAGTATCTCGAATGTGCATTAAGTTTCTATGTATGTATGTATGTATGTTAACTTTAACTCACAACTCTCGCTTCTTATGTACCGCGATTCTACGCCTCTAACTTCCTTTAACTTTCATCTCTCAGTTGTTTAATAGCTCTCTCTCATCTCTTAAATTTTAGTCTTTCAATTTCAACCCCCGATTTACCTCAAGATAAACATGGCGACCAAAAATGTAATTATTAACGCTATTAAATTTATACAGCTATTTTAAAGAAATTTTAGTGAAACCATTCGAATAATTTTTTTAAATGCCTAAGTTCGTATCCTTCAGATAAGGTTTCCTTATCAACCTGTTTTTTCGTTACTCAGTCATTTATTTCTGCTATTCACTACGAATGTGTCTAGACTTAATATTAATATCACACATGTTCAGCATACGCGACGGTTTGCATAAACGTTTCACATTTTCATAAATAATTCCTTTTGCGAGAAAAACAGAAAAACGTTAAAAAAGAAAGAAAATTCAACTTTCAATCTTCCTGCGCGATAAGGAGCGCCCCAATTGATGGTCTAATCGCGTTTATTTCATATGCTTAGACATGTCATCCGCCGGATGATCAGTGCGCCACGGTAATAAAATTTAAAACGCTCGTTCCAGTTGCGTCGTCTGGGGCGCTAATTCGGAATGATTATTGGAAAGCGTCAGAAGTGCTAAATAGGTCGTCGCGTTATCGAAGATACGTCGAAAAACGCGTTTAACTGATATCTAGCTAGCTAAGTCACAAGATCCGGTTATTTCGCGGCTGGATTTGAAAATAACGTCGCGTCTCCTCGTCTGAGTCTCCATTATATGGGTCAGACACGTCGCACCTTCGGTAAGATTCGACCACGACGGGTCACGCTGGTCCTTAATATTCTTATCGAACCACACGATATCCCCTCCCCACTCTTCTCACCTTCCCTTCCCTTTCGCGAGAACGAGAAACTAGGTCGACCCCTCTCCCCTCGCGTCCTCCAGGATTTTCCGATGGTGGTCCACCGCGCCGTATTTTATAATACCTATCACGCGTAACTTACGCATCGCGCTGCCGTCGTCCTTGACGTCTCGTCTGAAATAACGCGAGATAGCTGTGCCGGAAATGTGTATGCTCCATATAATTCTTACTTGTAAATACAAGTATTTAAATACTTTTTTTAGTTTACCGTTTAAATAAAAATCGCGCGTTAATGTGTTGAGCAAAAATAATACTTTAAATATTGCAATGATATTATTATTTTATTTAGTCCGCCAACATCTGATTTCGATATATATATATACTTTTTTGCTGTTTTTGCAATTGAATATTTAGCTCCATTGAATAATTCAAAGTTTAATAGAAGAAAACGAAAAAATAATTTAAAAAATAATTGCACAATAATTTGTGAATTTCCAGAAGAGATATATCTCATAAAAGTAGCATAAATTTAGGATGATGATTGACGACGTGAGACAAACTAACGAGAGAAAATAATTTCTTTACATTATACTCGCGAGCTTACTTTATAAATTCTGATATCTATACGATGTCAAGATAATATTTTAATAACAAATGTGAACAAATAAGATTAAATATATTATAAAGCACAATCACAAATTATAAAGCAATTCCTTTATTGGAAACCATTATCGACGTGCGTACACTATCCAAAGTTAGTCAAAGTAATGGAAATTCAAGACAAATCAGAGAAACCATATTAATCATAAAATATTCGTGCAAGTTTATCAAAACTCAAGAGAAGGCTCTAAAACGAGGGAAAAATGAATTTTTTTTTCTCGTCCATTAAAACTTAAAAGTACTCGCGTTCGCACACCCCGTCGCAACCCCTTCGTAACGCTCGTACACACGTTAATTACAGAGCGCCATCCCCAGCTGACTGACGAATTCAGTTTCAAAGCGGAACCTCGCATGTCATCGGCGAGGTCATCAGCGCTTCTGCCGCGATTAAAACGGGAATCTACGAAATATATCTTACGATTCGCCTGATGAACCTGGCCTACGCGGGCGCGCTACGAATTACGCAACGCGGCTGTGAGAATTACATTATCAGATCTTTCGGAAGAGCGCCGTAATCTCGGGCACCGTCGTAAATGTCATCTATTGAATTATAATCTTAAATATGCAAATTTCCCCCGCGACATACAGATTTTTAATTGTATACCCTTAATACGGGCGATATCGTGTGAAATAACTAAAAAAATGACAGATAATGAATAGTTAGTACCTCGGAATATCTTTTTATATTAAAATTTCAATGGAAGTGTCACGAATCGTATCTCGTGAGATTATTATCTTTGATATATTCTGGCGACGTCTGGCTTGAGAACCGTCAATAAAATTTTGATTAACTTGTGAGTTCAAGATGATAGATGTGGTTTTATCGCAAGTTTCTCAAACTTCAAATACCGTTTGAAAAAACTTAATTATCATCGATGTACGTACATCATCGGGTCTTTACTTTTTAGTGCATAAACTATTAATAAAATAACGATCAAAATGTCAAAATAGTGTGGAAATCTCAACGAAATTATATAATAGATGATCGAATGTTTAACGTGGTGTAACAAATATTTGAACAAGTGTGTATTATTCGCAATCGATCATGGAGCCGACGGCATTACGTAATGTGTCCTGACAGAAACATATAGTTTCGTACTCGTATTCTACAACAAATGATAAGGATATTTGGGGGTTGTGCATCTATCATATTCAATAACAAGAAAATCATAGATTATATTCAATCATCAATATTATAATTCCATCGCTTCGATAAATGTATACTATCGCAAATTCACATATTTTTTATTTGAGAAAAGAAAATTTTAAATAATTATTTATTTAAAATAATTATAATTATTAAAAAATATTATATCTAATTTATATATATATAATATAATTATTTAAAAATATACTAATTTTTTAATTATACTCTAATCTAATATTTTTTATTATAATTTAATATTTTAATTATAACATATCTAATTTTCTTTTCTACATATGTGGTAGCGTTTGTATTTTTCTATTAAATTATAATATTTTTATAACATGAAGCAACATTAAAACTTTTCTTTTGGTCTTTGCTCGTCTTTGAATCTATCGCGTCGACGATTCCATTCCGGTAAGGAAAACCGTAAAATCGTCACAAGTATATATTATTGGTCAATATTCGCAAAGAACTTGGTTGAATTATAAGTATACTGTTACATGCTATTACCTAAGGAAAATCATGCCTAAACCAGAAACGCAAGCAATTAATGGATCTGCAAATTCGACCTCCTTTCGCAAGTAATTTCCCAACGCGGAATCGAAGCCGCATGTTTGCGGTATGACGTTAATCGGTACGATTAAGCGATAAAGATAAGATTATACCAAGAGAATCTTCGTTGAATATTGCATCATTTGAATAAAGATACAGGTTCCATATTCGAGTGTGTGCTCCACACAAAAAAAAATTTCTTGCCAAGTTTGAAATAGACTTTTTCTACTTTTAGCTGTTTTAACTGTACATTTTAACGTTTTCATCCAAAAAATAAAAATAGGTTTAGTTAAAAAACAGATTTGACATTTTCAGAAAACGTTTCCCTCAATTGTAGAAAACGTTAAAACTATTTAAATACGTGTAAAATTACACAGATATTACATCTAAGTGTCAGCATATTCGCTTATATTTAAGTATTTTTTGTGCATAGATATGTAAGTAACGATTAACGTTACGTAAGAAAAGGAAATTCTTTTTTCATTTACGTTCTCAATGCAAAAATTCACTAGTTAATGGAAAGTAAGTTTTTGCAAGGCATATTGCGAGCACAGCGAAAAATTTAAATTTTGTTCGCGAAGCGAGATATACGAAATACAAATTTTCATTTTACACTTATCGTGCCTCGTATCTACATCCTAAAACGCGGTATCGCGAAAATTCTCTAATGTCTCGAGACAAACGCGGTAGACTCACATACGAAATCACCTCGATAAACCTCGATAAATAAATTGCGCTTTCCGCTATCGCCATGCAATGCCCGACACGCACTGTGTCAAGGCTCTAGTAGGCGCGCGCCCGATGCTAATAGACTCGTAGAACGATCGAGAGAGAGGAAGAGAAAGAGAAAGAGGAAGAGGGAGCGAGCAAGAAGGGAAGAAAGACGGAGGGGAGCGAGGAAGGGGAATCAATTCCTAGCTTGGGCCAGCTTACCAAGTATTGCCTTTTAATCAGGTTTACCCAGATTCTTGTTTATAGAATTTTCTCGACTCTCGCTTTAGTCACTCACCTTAATACCTTGGGCTTCGAATATTCTATCTTTTAAATACGTACGCTCCTACGGAGAAAATAAAAATAAAACGTACGACACACGTCTTCCTAACTAATGCAACGGAAATATTAATTGTCGTTACGAAAATCGATTTCACACGCCGCGGCTACGGATAAAAATATAACGATTCTGGGACAGCAGCCTGTACGTAGTAGTGGTGACCACTCATCGAGACTATGTATTATTCACTTTACGGAGACTCGCAGCGACGATTCAGCATCTGGGTCTAGGCGAACTCCCCCTGGCGCAAACGAGTGCGAGCCTTTTAGCGACCGGACTCTCTCTCTCTCGACTCGAGTCAAACGCAAGTCGGAACAAACGCGTGAGGAAGAGAGACAGGCGCAAACAGACAAACGACAAAAGAGGAAGAAAGACGTTGCTGTTGCAGGAGCCGGTGCAACGACAAGCTGTGCAATCTACGACGTGTCTCCGAAGTGACCCAATTTACGAAGTTTCTTCCTACACGTTCGAATCGCGGTAGTCCTTTCTTTCTCTCTCTCTTTCTCTCTCTCTCTCTCTCTCTCTCTCTCTCTCTCTCTCTCTCTTCTTCGTCTGTCATATGTTGAATCATTTGCAAATTTAGATTTTACATTAAAGAACAAAAATATATAATATGTAATAAAAAAAAGTGTAATTATACAACATATACCAAGAAAGAGTAATATGGCGTATATATTTGAGTTTGTTTTGTCTACTTGACAGGTGACACTTGTCACACCTCACATTTTACTGCTCCATGTTCTTTCAGCTTAGTCACATATATAATTAGCTAATGATTTAATTAACAATTTACTTATCTCACGTAATACGACGGCAATTATTATAGAATTTTTTACGGATTTCTTCGAATAGAAAAAACTTAACACCATTCCGCGCCTTTCATCTCTCTCGATATCGAGTCGGAGAAGTTGATTCGATATCGTTTGAACGGAAATAGTTCATTATATCTTTTCCGCTTTTGCTTTTCGTCGCAACGCGCTTTCTCTCGGAAAATTTTCTTTCACCAGTCGATCTATCATCTATCGCAAGTCGTATCGATCGACTCGTCTCTACGTAGACTCCGCCTCTGCGAAAAAAAGCGAGAGATTTTCGCCGTAGATTTTACCAAGAATAGCGTAGATTAACTAGGCATATTATGTACTTACTGGATTCTTGCTAAAAATAAACACGCGAACGTTCAATTAGGCAATGTTTCAATAATTGAGACTCCACTCTATTAGAAATTTCATTCAATAATTCTTTTTCTTTTTGTCTTCGCAAAATTTGAAACTTTAAATACATTAAAATCTACAAAACCGGCAATATATAATTATTGATTTAACAATAAACAGGACCAATTTACTGTTATTACATAAATTTCTATGTTATATCCAATAAAAACGAATGCATATATATTTTATTAGTTCGATTATTAACTACGTATTATTTAACTCGAGACAAAGATCCTTATGCTAATGTCGAAAAAATATTAATAATTATCGACTAATAATTAATAATTATGAACGACTGAAAGTAATAAAATTTCGTGAATTAAACTTCAGAAAATTGTCGAAATGACAGATTTATTTTTCATTTAATACTTTTTTAAAATCTGTCGAGAGAATTGCGCGATTAATGATTAATCAATAGAATTAGATTACCCTACATATACATTCGACCAGGACGTAAATTTCAATCCATTTTTGAATTCCCGCAGGCAATGTCCTTAATTTTGCAGACTGGTCTCTGATGAATCTCATCGATCCTTTTTTTTCTGTTTTATTATATAAATACCAGAACGTGTGTTCGCTCACCGCGAATTCTATACCGGGTGACGAGCTTTTTGCCCGCGGCTACAGCAAACTCCTGTTGCACTTTTCATGAGCGTGGCTCTCGTGAATTCGCCAAACACGGCGAGCCACGTTTTCGCGGCGTCCTCGAAACGATTCTCCTTCCATGTCGGTTGTTGTCGAATAAACGATGACAGCCATAACAGAATTTTGTGGAATACGAAATATGCGCGAGGAGCATTTGAACCGCCGATACAACTAAACGGTGTATTTCTGACTAGAAGGGATCGTGCCGCAAAAACTAAGTGGATGTACGATAAAAACGTCATTGATCTGTTTGTTTCGAGGTTTGTTTACAATATACAGATAAACGAACGATCTATTTAGGGAAAAAAAATACTGCTATATTTTACGAATAAAACCTACTTCAAACAATCAATAGTTCGCGTTAAATTTAACAATTTTATATTATAATTAGATGTTATATACATACCTATATATTAAGCTGTCTGAGCCAAATTATCACAAGGTAATGAATAAGATACGAAAATTATTGGCTAATTTTTTGCTATTTTTTGCTTCTAAAATTAATTTTTTTGATTTACTTTTTATAAAGTATGTAAATGTAAAAATAGCGTATACATAAGACATTTACATAGCGTATACACAAGTATACAACACTGTATGCATAAGTCATATCCTACTCTCCTCCTCTCTTAGAAAGGAGATGTAGAGATTTAATTGTTGCAGCTTTTCCGCGATGCTGATTGGCTCTCTCGCTTGGCTCACTTCGTACTGCGAGAGTAGCTATCAGCGTTGAGATGTGTGACAGTTATTGTGATAATTTGGACAGTTCGTTAGATTATCGAAAAAATTAAAGAATTAAGAATTTTTTAATCTTAAATCTTTACAAAAATTATGTTTCATTATATAATAAAGAGAATTTTTGGGCACGAAGCACACACGTCCACCACCACTAGTTCTCTAAAAAGTAGATCAAGTAAAAAAATATATATATATTTTTAATCACTTTTTCGTCGAATGTTAACGGTACGTTTTACAAGACTAAAAATATTATTCTTTTTTTATAACAAGAATTTGGCGAAATCGTACATGAAACAAACGATGTTCAACTAATCAAGGCAATCTATTAATGATCCTTGAAAGTAAGTATTTTGAAACTTTGTAGTTGTGGAGCGAGTCGTGCGCCGCTTCAATAAAAAGCATTTAAATGCCTATATTATTTAGATAGCGACGTGTCGCTTACTAGTGCGTGTTTATGCTAATTCTATCTGTTTCTAGGTGAAGGACGCGTTGCGTCTCGCCGATGGATTGATTTCGCTACCGTGTTATTAATCGTGATTGTGCGTAGAACGTTAGTGTTCCGACATACATATATCATTGCGTTTTGCAGAACTTGCCCACTCGCGAGCGGGATCGTGCGATCACTTCACTTGATCTCGAGAACGGATCGGCGGTGCGATAGTATAATAAATTCGTCAGGGGACTCCCACATCTCAAAGTTGGCGGCAATTCCGAGACTCGTATCCCGCACATTGCGTCAATCGAAGCCGGCGGACCTGTGCTGTAACCTTTTGCACTACAGCTCCGTTGTAGGTTTATGTTATGTCGTAATGATAATGTCATAAACACAATCCGTTACGTGTTAAGTCATGGGTTTCTCGCATTTCGAGAGGTTTCTCACGAGAGAGACGAAAATCACCCTGCCTCGTGCTGCCCTTAAGAATACTGTACCTACGTCTTCACGTAACGTTGCAGCCTTACAAAAATTGCTCGAACTCAAGCGCGTCACAGATTTATTTTCTCCCCACGGGCTGCACGAAGCTAACGGATTATCTTTTACGACTTTATCATGACGATGTAACGCAAACTTCGTTAGCAGATTTGCGGCGTGAAAGGTTACAGAATACGGAATATGCAATGCATTCGTTAATAAGTAACGGAATAAGCCCGCAGAAGACGGAGCAAAAACGAGTCGAGTTCACGGGATAATCGAGCGTCGCGTTCCCCAGCGGACTCAATTTTCGTGGTCTGACCCCGTCAGTTCCCAACGGGGCGACCGATATTCGCGGTTTTCGCATCGGTTTTCGCTATTTGCGGACCGCGGTCCGTTCGGTAAATACGTTATAGATTTTCTCACGGTGGAAACTCGGCGGTGCAGACGATTCGGAATTATTGGTGCCTGGAAATAAGCGCGATCGTTGCAAAGATATTTTGCGACAACGACGACGACGACGACGACGACGACTAATAGCGCCATCGCGAACAGATTACGTCTTTTCAGATAATTATCGGATTTCGGGCGGCGCCGTCTGATGACCCAATTTGTGGCGCGAATACCATCACACGTGTTCACCATCGCGGATCAGAAATAATTTCTACGAGCTTACGCGAGTCGTCGTCGGAGCCGGATCGATTGCGGAAGAAGAGACATCTTCTGTCTGCACGTTCGTCCATAATGCACGCGAGAATATCGAAATAGCTGTGATCGAAATTATTCACGTGGCCGCAAACAGGTGACGACGCTTCTCTCCGTCGCGTGGCGCGCGTATCTTCGCGCATCAGAACAACAAGATAAACAACGTACCAAAGAAGAGGAGCGTTTGCATTTCCGAGAATGTGCAATCGTCAAAGTGACGATAACGATTCGCTGGTCGGCGAAATCTTTGTCCAAAGCGGGAGCGAGAATATATAATATTAACTGTGTCTACGATCGCGGAATATAATCGCGTTTATGCTCGTTTATATTATATATGAGGTGGTTGAAGCGCTAATACTGTCGGGAGCGTGTTTCATAAATTTTTCCTACATCCTCTTTACTAGGACTATTTAAAAGATTTTCGCTCTGCCATCTCTCTTGGAGCTTTATCTGCAGTATGCGACCGTGAATAATAGAATCGCAGTGGGGACTTCTACTGAAAATTCTCAGCCCGATTAACTTTTCACATTTCCCTCAACACGTAACGGGGCGGTATCGCTGTTTAACTCTCATTTTAATTCGCGCGTGTATCGTCTAGAGCCCGACTTTTGATCACGTGGGAATTATTTCATCGTGCCACCGGAGCGCCGACGCTGCGAGCGATGCAACGATAAAAATACATTTTCTGGAATCGAGATACGATCTCATCGTTCATCTTTCTCTCTTGTTCTCGCGCCAGCACATGCTCTAGCGGTATATGCCTCTCGTGATGCGCATTCGCAGCACGTGATGCGCGATATTTCGCAGCCATCTCCCCGGGGGTTTTTCGGTAATAAATTATTTTTCTCAATCGCGCGCGCGCGCCGTGATTTCGCTGCTTCGAGACACATCCATCAAATCGATTATTTCTTTCACGTCCTTCTATCGTTTTTGTATCGTTTCTTATCTCGCTTCGCTTACATTAGCGATTATTGTTAAAAAAGTCAGAAGTTAGAAGTAACATCTGTCGGCGTTTCTTCATTGTACAATAAATCGATTCGTAAATTAATTTTACAACAAATTGATATTAAAATGTCTGCGACCTGTGCGTCGTTCAATAATAATCTTATATTACCTGGCAGCTAAATATGGCCAATTGTGTCTCATAAAATCGATATCTGGCTTAACTCACATCTCGTTTCGGTCGTCCTGTCTCGTCACATTTTACTCGACGGTACAATATCTCACGTGATGGAAAAATCGCGCAACCGAAACGCCGAGTTTTCCAAAGCCTTCGGGGAAGTATTGTATATAAAAAGTAAAAATTCGCGGAAAGTATGGTATGTAACCGCGCGCTTCCGCCGATTATGGAAAGCAACTGCGAAAGATGGAAAATTCCCCAAACCCCCGTGTGGTATCTAGATCGCGCGTACATCCTTCAAGTCGCGGACCCTTCAAGGGCGTGAGTATACAGACGATGGGGCCTACCACGACCATGACGTTGCGCCGTGTACGCGCCACAGGCTGTTATTTTGTCTCAACCTCTGCTTTCGCAGGGCACGGTAGCAACACTCGCGGCCGACGCGGCAGACGTACGCGGCGGATTCGTGACGACACGAAGCCGACTTCCTGCGCGTCGTCTGCACGTCAGTTTCCCTCGTGTTCTCAGGTCTGCCCGGCTTTTCCTTCTCCTCGCGATACCGATCGGAACCAGACCCCCCGCATTTAATTAAAGGCACTCTCGGCAGCAGCGCTTCGCGCCCAGCACTCCGGCACAACAGAAGAACAACAGAGAACGGAAAATCCAATTGCAATCATCCTTGTAATGAACATTGAATATCATAAATCAAATAAATAAATCTCCCTTGAAAAAACTTGCGAGATACTAGAGCATTCACTTGGACTCGAAACTGTTTACTTTCAGACGTAAGAAATAACAGAGCATGGTCGTAAAGATACTGCGTATCACTATCAGTAGATAAAAAATAAGATATCAATGAAAGAGAGAGAGAGAGAAAACACAATTGCGGACAAATACAACGTAAACAGGAAATTGCAATTCCGAGCAATAAAACAATGAAATGTGTGTCTTACAGTACGTGTTATTGAATCTTAAATAATACCTCTCTTTTATCTCCAACAATTCAACAATAATTTAAATAAACAAATCACACAAACATCAGGAAAGGATAAGTAAACATTGCAACAAATCGTGACGCATGATTTATTGCATGATTTGTTGTCGTGATGAGAAGAAAACGTTGAATTTCGATAGGACACAACTGGCGATGGGAAAATTACGTTTGGCACGCGGAGAAGTTTCGCGAGACGGATCCGCATCTCGACGATGTCTCCAATATTGATCCAAGTTCCAATCGTTATCCTGAGGATAGTCTCTTCTTAGCTGCCACTTGCAAATAAATTCAGACGCGATTGTCTATTAAAGACGCAGTCGTCTAAACCCAATTTTCTCGCCCAGACTGTCTTAAATAATATTTCGCTGTCGTCGCGGAATATCAGCGACACGATCCGAGACGATCAAATGAAATATTTTAGAAGACATCCAAATTATTGTCACAACTTCGCGAATCATACAGAATTTAATTATCTGCGAGATAAGTTATGCCCATTCTTTTTGCATTTACAGAGTTTCGAAAACATTATTACTTTTGTATTACTGAGATATACATATATATCTCTCTTTGCGATTTTTAACAATGTAATCATATTTAATACTCGTTATAAAATCATCGACACTGTTTTTACTACTGTCTCTAACAATAAAGTGTCTTATACTTATTAATCCTAAAGTTGGCGACGTATCCTATGAGACAGATCAATATTTTTTACTGGCTAGACATGCAATTTTTCGTTTACAAATAAAATGTATTTTCAGAGAAGAGAAAAGAGGGAGATTACAATTTGTATCAATTCTACTTACAAATCTTCTCTGCAATTTGTATCATAATTTCTATTTTTATTCTAATAAACAATTTTTATGAGCTCATAATTTTATTTTTATTTTAATAAATCTCTTTCATTGGAATTGTAATTTCTTTTTTTTTTTTCGTTAAATACATTTTCGAGAAATAGGATTTATCCTCGACAGATGATATTATACAGCCGAGAAAACAATTAAAGATAACTGTTATGAAAATTAATTGTACGCTTTCTCAAGGATGCTGAATCGTTTTTATGACCGACATTAAAGTGCTTTCCAAACACAAGCGGGTTCTTTATCTGTGCGAAAAATAAGTGACGTTGATTTATAGGTAACGCGTTATGCAACCCGATGTTATCACGGAACCTGCAAAGAGGACACGCCTTCACGCGATGGACCATACAGCGGCCGAATTTATTTCATTTCAACTTTCAATTTCATTGATGACAAATTCCGCACTTAACAATATGCTTCCGACAAGAAAAAGCACGCAATCACCACAAAATGATACACAAATCACAAAGTAGACATTGTGACTAAATTAAATAAAAAATTCAGAAAGGAAATACTCTAAGGGAGAGTTCTATTATTTTACGTTTGTTGTTTTTCGAATTTATATGAGAAGTCGATCGTATATATGATAAAAATAAAAAAAATCAATTAAATGCGAATAAAAATATGCAAATTTAAAATAAATATTCTTAACTAAAAAAGGAATTTCCGATAAAATATCGTTATTTTTAAAAATTTAATGAATCATATTCGCATTCAATGCAAAGTGATTTAAAGAACGGAAGAAATTTTTCACATGTCTGATTAGAAACCGTCGAGACATTTGATTCAATAATTTGAGTTTTGCTTCTTTCTGAGAATAATCCTTGTTATTAAAGTCTCATTCGGGTTGTTTTATGGAAATTATCTAGTATGATGATACAATTTCCATGTTCCTGCTCACGAAAATCATCAAGGGACATTTCGTAACTTACGCACCGCGAAATTCTGCACGGAAAAATCGGATGATTAATTATTTTAGTAACTTTTAGTCCATGTCGCAAAAAAAAAAATATTTCATGGATTAGCATTTAGACACATTTCTCGGCTGATGGAGAGAAAAGAGTGTCAAAATGGAAAAGACGGATGCAATTAACATTATAATTTTAACAATAAGATGCGTGGTTTATGTGGTTGATGTTACAAGATTATGTACATACACCTGCATCAAAATGCACATTTGCCTTTCTAATCGAACGTTTACGAGACTCCGAATTTCCTCATCGTCAGGTTATTAACATTAAAATAATCATTATTTTTCAAATGTAATACAAGATAAAGTTCTTGTTGAACTATTGTTTCTTTTGCAAAAGTTTAATGATACATTTATTTATCACAAATTTGCATTGATGTTTAATAAAGTTTCGTTTAAAATTAATCGAAAGAAATATTTTGTGAAGTATTTATTCCTGAAACTTGACTGAAGAAAATTCCTTTAACTTTCAATGTTACCGACAATAAATTTGAAAAATGTTCCTCCGATACTCAATAACAATTTCAGCAAAACAGTAAGATTCTAATTGTTGTGGTATTTCTGTTAACGAAGAAGAACAGGAACACGTGTCGAGGATCTGCATCCTGTTTCAATTGCATCGTGCAATCGATACGTCCCACGTACAAGGCAATTACATTCCATTATATCGCCGGGACCTGGCATACCCGAGAAAAGACGTCATCGGACGACCTAACAATACTCGCGAATAATCAATTGATCGGGAAAACGAACGTAATCTACGGTGTCATTATAAAGGGCATATCGACCCTGATTTTTTTAACACATAAAATTTATGAAAAAGATACGTATCGTGTGCATAACTTTACGAAATACATATTATAAATTTTTTTTTCGTTACCCATCATATTTTTCAATCTCATATTATCTTCATTGTCTATAAAAAAGAATCATGTCAAATTTTTGGTTCGCGTAGTCCAGAGCGATTGTAGATTTATTCCAAACAATTGTGTCAATCACAAACCGAGTAGTACGCGATTTATTTAAAAAAAAATGTATTTAATAAAATGAAATACATCTTGTGAATAAAACATACTACTTTTCAAGACCATTAATTATTTTGATAAAACAATGTAACGAAAATCGTTTTGTCAAATTCTTCCGATATTCTTTTTTTAACGCAGAGTAAGTAATTGCCGATCCGTTCGAATTCAGCGGAATCTTTTTGTCGGTGCACCGTAACACCGACAGTACTCGCATAACTCGAGCAGGCGTGGAATTTCCTCGGGCCCGAGACTTCCGGCGCATGTTCCTATTACGATCCAATCTTAATTATCGGCGGGGCCGTGGGGGAGAGGGAGCGTGCGAGGTATGGAGCCGTCGATACGTACCTGCATACGTTACACGGGAGTTTCGTGTACCCTGCACACACACAAACGCGACGCACGTACGCGCGGAGACAGGGCTCCACAGGTTAGCCTCGGCCCACATCGGCATAACACTTTCACTGACGTAACACCTCACTCTAAACTGTTGCGTTGCCGCCGTACACGTATTTCTTCCCTTCCTCCCTCTTCCCATGACCGCCCCCGGCGAGCGTGATACTGCGTGATACACACACGTGTGTAATCGCGACGCACACACGCACGCACGTTAGCGTCTCCTCGTCATCTCGCCGAATCTGTACGCGAGAATTCTCTCTCTCTCTCTAATTCTTTCTCACTTTCTCCCGGAGGCGTAGTTTTTTTTCGCCGCGCGTCTGCGAAAAAAAAAACATGCGCTTTATAAAATTTCATGACTTCATACGGGATGTGCGTTCCCAAGGGTGAGGGAAAAATACCCGCTTGAGATGCATCTCGACAAGAATGGAAACTCGTTCTCTGTTGCTACGCGAGACGCGCGTCTCATGGGAGATCTCAGTTTGTCAGAAATTCTCAATTTTTAACCTCATCTAATATCACTACTAAACCTCTTGCGTTTTCCGCGAAGAAAAAGAAGCGTATTGAAGAGAATATCATCTTATGAATAATGCAGTAAACATCGTGCAAGGTATTTGGACATTAGCACAGAATGGAGCGATACGTAACTAGCTCTTTGAATTTTTTACGACCTCTTTTTTTTGTTTTAGCTGCTAATAACAAAAGTTCAGTCTATCGTACGTTTATACATATTATACCGGATAGAAATTATACACTTTGCTTTAGTAATTAATTTCGAGTATTAGAGTTAAACTATCGTGAACTTGTTTTAACGAAGACTGACAATCGTCGGTTTTTTTTTGCCGGCTGCAGCTTACCAGAACGATCCGTCAGTTGCAGATTCGTAATGATATAAGCGCGAGAGGATGCGCTTTGCATGCTTACACGTGGCATTCGAAGATGAGACGTGCACCTGCCGACGGAAAATCCTGATCATTAGCATACTGTGGTTAGGCAAATCGGAAAAAAACGGATCATCGGTGCATGAAAGAACGTCAGGATTTTCCAGCCGCTACTAGGTCATTGGGATCATATGTTCCTTGGCCCCCGTCATTCAAAATTGTGACGCTGTCTCCGACTCTCGTAGATTAGTATCGGCGATGCTTATTGACTCGCGGCCCGTACGAGCCGCACGTTAAATCGAGAGAGGAGGAAAGATAATTCGCGGCGGTCGTACACACCTGACCTACATTCCGCGATGGAGTCAATAATCGGTGAGGCCATTATACGGGGTGTAGCGAAAGCCGCGTACTTCACATCCAAAACGAACGTCGAAGGGCAAACTTCGACAAGAGCGGGAGTTCGTTTCGAGTTATGACGAGCGATTGAAAAATTAATGACTCTTGCCGAAACCGAATTGCGAAACGACGCAAATAAATAATGAATGCCGATTCTTTCTTTCTTTCTTTCTTTTTTTTTTACCTTCAACAGCTGGACTTCGCTTTGACAGAATCTTGTCTTCAGAAGGTGAATTATACATACGGATACCCGAATGTTCGGGTATCCAGGAGCGTTTCTCTTAGGAATCTGTAAGTTTCCAGATTTATGAAGGAATCTTTGCAAAGAGACCCATAACTTTTAGCACACGGTATATCTACAGGTAATTTTGACTCCGAACAGTTTGCGTTAATGAATATTAATCAAGATAAACATAGGATGAATAATCACGAGGAATAATCGCGATACAGAGCGAATAATTGCAATTACGTCGGAAGGGCGCTTATGAAAGCGCACCTGCTACCGCCTCAGGATCGCGATCCACCGATCTATACCGTGGATCGATCGATCGCTCACTCGTACTGTTCGAACTGACTGTATAACCATAACCCAATTCCGAGGCACAGCCGAGTATGCATATGCACCTTTTCTACGCGGCGAGTCGTGTATAAGGAAATTCCCGATCTCGCGCTGCACGACTCTTACGAAACTGTTTACCTGCCGGCACATAGGAAACCTCCGAGAATAAAGGAGGTTCTTAAAGCACTATCCACACGGTGGATTTTATTTTACCATGCCTGTTTAATTTTCAATTAGGTAAATAGGATTTAGTAGATAAATAGAATTATATTGATTTAACAAACCATTAGGCATAGTTACGCTAATTCGATAAAGAGAATTCCGAAACTCTTTTTACGGGCTCTATTAATAGCGTTTCTAAGATTGTCTTCGTATCTTTATTACCTCTGAATTTCTATCAATTTTTTCTACCGATGTTTTTTCCTTTCTGTATAATTCCTATTTCTTTTTAACTATAATTCTTATTTCATCGAAGACAAAAATCTTGGCTGTAATCGATCACGTCGCACGTGCCGGGATTAAGGTCAGATTTGCATATCTGTTCGCGCCGCGCGATTCGGAAATCATCCTATGCCTTCGAAGTGACGTGCCTCTGGGAAGAGGCCGAGAAATTAGTCCTTGGGCATAACAAATTTCCTCTTCTCTCTACCCCGCTTTCCGTTTCCTGCGTACCACGCATGGTCTCTCTCCCCTGTGAAAAGCAAGCGAGTAGCGACGCGAGCGTCGGTGAGACCGCCTCGCGGAAATGCATTTTTACTGAGAAAATACCAGCCAGAAGTCGAGAGACGACGACGACGACGACGACGACGACGACTACGACGACTACGACGACAACGACGAGTACGCGAAGCACGCCGCTCGTGGGAATTAAGGTTACCGGCCCGCGCGTCCTTCGAGACTTAATTATTACCGAGGCGCACCGGCACGCATTGTCGACTGCACCGCGAGTTTTATTTTTAAACGAAAAGAGGGAAGGAAGCCGGGTATCGACACAATGGACGAGCCTTGGAGACTTCCGCGAGAGCCCCGCTCAACATCTCGACTTCGTGCGATCTGGCAAACGCGACTCGCGATCTCTGGCACGTGTTTTTTCTCCAAGGTGCCTTAATTCATATGTATGATCGATAAATAATGTATGAAAGATATAAAATATTGAGTCGTATAGACAAAAAGAATTTACGAAATTATTATCGTTCTTTATGTATTAAAAGGGAATTTCTTTTTCATCTGAACGAAAGAAATAAGTAGGAGCATTGTCCGTTTATTTGACATCAACGAATTATTTAGTAACAAGGGATTAACAAGCATTATTGTTCATATGGGCTGATGAATATTTCTCGCGAATCGACATTCTATCTGTGCGAAATATGAAGGCATGTATTAATTATTACACGTTGTTATTACTTAACTACAATTCGGCGCTTATTTCCTTGCTGCGCGGAGATAAGATTCGCAGAGCTTTTTATTTGCGTGATAAATAGAACAGCCGTTGTCACGACGGCGACACAACGCAGGATGGAAATATCGTTCTTATCGGTCGACTAACATTTCTTCCGATTGTGCGCGACTTCGTTGTTGCGAAAAGCATAAGCTCAATAAAATTCCGAAACGTGTCTTTTACGAGCCGTAGACGCGCGAACCAATTGCGATTCTGCACGCGCTTCTTATTTGCACAACAAATAGGACAGATAGACGTGCGTATTTCGACAAACACATATGTATATTCTTATCAGTGCGATTAGCATTTCTCACGAATTTCCGATCAGGCTGTTTCTAAACTCGAGCTCAATTCCGCGTCGACGAGAGAGAAAGATTTCGGTTACGATTCGATTTCAAGAATTTCCCAAAGGGGCGCCGGAAGGGGTGACGGGATCTTTGACAGCCGCCGAAAAAAAGGGGGACTACCGAGGAAGTCTACAGTGTAAACAACTCCGGCTCCTAAAAACCAACGCATACGACTCCCTAAAAAAGCGATACATTACGATATGGCAGAGCCCAGCGGGCTGCACGTGTTCCTGTTAACGCGGTCTTAACTGCAGTCGAGATGCAGTCGCTCCCCCGGAGTTTTTTGTCAATCCCTTCCGTACAAACCTGCGCCCGCTCGTCAGCATCAACGGGACGCGACGCGGCGAGATCTAAACACTACGCCGCGATGTTTTCGTACGTGTCGGGTGACCGATTTTCGCCCCGCGCCGTTAATTTCGGAGCGGACGATTTTTCGTGCGACAGAAGAACGAGAATGTCCTTCCACGCTAAAAAAAAAAACGTATTTTTTCCCGCAATTTTAATTCTTTATCAAATGAGATTATGTATATATGTACGTTGTTTAAATTTTTCATCACGCAAGATCGCGTACGCGTATCGTGCCGCGCAATTTGAGAGTTAGAAATACGAATGTTTTATGCGATGATAGTTTGAATATTGTTTGTCCACCTAAATGAGCCTTAATGTGGCTCATCAATATTACCGCGAGCCACCGGTAGCATCCGCCGGCTCTGCCATTTTACGTAATCGCTGTTTGATCAACACGACGATTAACCGAAATTGCCGGTGTAGACGGGCACCAAACAGAAACGTTATCTGTCGCAAGACATGCCGGCAGACATCGGGCAGAATTGTTGCAACATGAAAAATCATCTCTCGAAATAAACTGCCGCGCGTTCCAGTTTCCATAGCGACGGAGAGATGTGTGGTTTGCGCAGAAAGCGGCCGATTTTCAACAGGTGGTTCCTCGGGTCCGTCCGCTTGCGCGGCCTGTTAAGTGGACGGCCTTCGGAGCTACGTCAAAGTTACAAGGATTCTATCAGTCTAGCGATCTGTCAGCTTATCGTTTTATCCCGGTGGCACATTTTTACGATCGACCGGAGCGGCGCTACTTCAGTCCGAACTGTCTTGCGATACCGCTTTGTGTAAACAGGAAACGCAACAACCGTACAATATCACCTTTCTTTATTCCTAATTTTTTCGCTTGTATCATGATGCGATAACTTATAACTGATATAAGTAAATTATAACTATAAATATCTTATTAATTTATGACTTTCATCCAGATAGGAATCTATATTGAACATATTTATATTGCGCACAATATAAAATCCTATCTAGATAAAAGTAAAAAATTGATAAAAAAAAAAAGAGTCTCAAAAGAGAAATTTTTATTCATCACGCCAAATTATGAATTTTGATGTATTCAGTCATGTTAATTCAACATCTCTAAAGACGCCAATTCGAAATCAAGGATAAGACAAAGGAGGAAGAAAGAGAACAAAGAGGGGGGGGGGGATCGGTTTTTGCCGCAGAACGTTGTTTACATCCGCGTGCGAATTCGTTTCAAAGGTGGGTTACAGGTAATACCGGCGGACTCGGCAGAGGGGCCCTGACCTGATTGTAGAAAATGTCAACACTCTCGTTACGCGGCTGTGCACTATCACCGCGCACGCATACTCACGCACGCACGCACGTACGTACGGTACGCATGCGAATGCGTAAGCGCCGCGGCTTCGCCGCGCCGGCTCTTAAAGTGGCCATCTTGAATTCACTTTCAAACGATACGAGAGAAAGAGAGACGGGGGAGAGGAGAGAGAGAGAGAGAGAGAGAGAGAGAGAGAGAAGGAGAGACACACAAGTGCGCCTTGTGGCACCGTCGCGGCGTGTGGCAATACGAGGAAGCCGATTACCCAACCAGCCCCGAGATCCCTCCGAGTCCTACTCGTTACACGCGATTCCGTGTAACGCGCCGCTCCGTTGCGTGTCGTTTGAATTTAGAGGCGCGTTTCTTTTTTTTTTCTCTCTTTTTCCTTTCAGAAGAAAAGTTACGAGTTCGAATGTAATTGAGAAAAATGCAAAACGTTCTCCCTGCGATGGAGCTAAGAGCATTTGAATCTAAAATTTACAATGAGACTTTTCTATTCGGTTTCAGATCATCGATAGCCAATATATAATTAAAGAAAAAACGAAACCGATATACTGTGTGAGAAAAGTATTGATGTTGTTTCATATCGATCATGTCTAGTCGAGGAAAGATAATTTTTTATTAAAACTTACCGACACGGCAATTTAAATAGATTCAATATGCCGGCGATCCAGGATTATCAGCCTGAGATATCGTATTTATTATTTCACGTATCAAATTAATGCGATCGTCTGAGATGTTGTGTAATTATTCGATGTCGGAGATAAATCGACAAAGAGAGTGCTCAGCATCGAAATAAATCGTAACGTTCTAAGAACATCTCTATTCGTGGGATGAGGGCTCTCCCCTAATGTTAGTAAAAGTTCGCAAGAAAGTTGCAGTTGCATCGCATCGCGAATTCCAGAAAAAGTGTGGCAAGTGCAACGTCGCGTGGGATTTGTTGGCAGCACGCAACCGGCAAGCGGCAGCTGTGTAAAACAACAACATCGCGGGCGAAACCCAGAAAAGCGTAAAAGGTCGAACAGCGGAGAGTAGGATCGCTTGAAAACGAGTTATCGGCTCGAATCATGAGGGGGCCGTTTAAAGTGTGGCTCGCCGCGAAGCGGAGGGGGGGGGGCGGGGGAGGACGAGCAATTAACATAGAATTACTTAGATCCACTACATAGTGTACTCTCCCTCAGATTTGCAATTTATCCTCGCCCCGTCCGTTCCCACGCGATTACTTAACGGCGTGATACTTGGGAAGTATAATATCGAACAATTCTCGCTGAATGTCTGATAACATCGACACGGAGGGGAAAAAAAAAACATATTTCTTAGCACTCATTAATGGGAAAGTACATTATGATTATTGTAAATGGCGCTGAGCCTTTAGCTAATAATTGATTTACGAGTGAGTAGCAGCGGCGAACATTGATCGTCCCTCCGTCATTAATTCTTCAAACACTCCGCATGTTTTTCGAGAGAAAAATATGCGAATCGTCGAAAAAGGAAGAAAAAAAATGGAAGACGAGCAAAAGTTCATCAATGCTATCGAAATGTAAATTCGTGTTGTTTAGCAAAAAAAGCCGCGCTATCGTTACAAATACATCAATTACACTCTATAGTTACGTTAATTAAAACGCTCTTCAAAATTCATACAGTACAGATAACCGATAAATACCGTAAATATCGTATTAATTATACATGTTAATTAAAGGGCGTGCGAAAAATTTTCACCGTGCAAAGAGGATTAATTGGTCACGGCGGCTACCGTGCATCTAGGATGACCGTGAAGTCGATGCACGGACGGGAGATATATCGATGCAATATCTTTACAGTGCACCTGTTCTTCTCACTTAGGCGAGGAAGCGGAGAAAGCCGGCGCATGGATCTCGGATCTATTTCCGTGGGGCCCCGACCGGGTAGTGACAGACGGAAGGAGGGGAGGGCAGGAGGCGGACGGGGAGAATTTATGTGTTTGGGGAGGGTCAAGGGAACGAGGGTAGCGACAAGTGCAGCGAACGGGTGGAGGACAGCTGGATGCAGCGGGCAGAGGAGACGCGGGACGGAAGGGGGGGAATGCCGAGGGGGGACGGATGCACTTGCGCGTCGCGCGTCGCCCGCGCGTTATCGAGACGAATTCCATTCTCCGGATCGTTTCCAACGGCGAGGGCGCGACGCGGAGGGCCGTTTTCGGTACCGAGAATCCGCGGCATCCCAAATCCGAGAAGGCTACGATCGGTGAAACCCGGAATCCGTGAATCCGTAGGGGGACCCGGGGTGTAGAATCTTGTAGGCGACAGAATTCGGATAGGGAGATCTGGGAACTTCCGTTACACGGTGCATCCGTGAAAATTATAGAATGTATAGAAAGTAGAAAAACAGAATTTCTCCTTGTAGTAAAATTCGAAATCAACGTTGAATTTAGAAATTTATACGTGAATGCCGGAATCCAATAAAAGTTGAAATGAAAAATCGTAGATCTAAGGTTCCATGTAGTACGGAATCAAATCCAGATCTCTTTAAAATCTAGAATCGAGGATTAACGAGATCTGTCGAGAAGTTGGAGTTGAGAAGTGCAGGATTTACGAAACGTTTGGTAAAGTTAAAGGAACATGTGGGACTAGGATGAAACGGAGTTGTACGAAAGTCCACGAGAGTTCGGCAGGCATCAAGGCTTTGGTCGTTCCGCCCCGTCTAATAAATCGGGAAAGTCGCCTGAAGAAACGTGCATGTTGCACCGCACTGATGATCGCTCTTGTAACGGAACGAGCCGAAAGTGAATTATATAGTTATTCGCGTTCCGACGTTTAACGCGAGATTACTTTCTTCTGCCCTACTTTTGTTTTCACGAGCAGCGCTCGCTGCCGGCAGTTTCTTCGCCGCCACCTCGGGACGATCGAGAGGGAAAAGGTTTGACGCGTGAAGACACACGACGAAAACGACGGTAAATCGCACGCGCTCGCAAATGAAAATCCAACCGACATGCGCACGCGACCACCCGATCGAGCGTGTAACGGCGGCGTATCAGCGCGAAAAACCGCTTTTTGCGCGCGTTACGCACCGTGTGCTCGGTGAAAGTGATGCTTATGCCGAAGACGCACGCCAGAAAACTAGCATACGTATACGCCATGCGGCGCTCGCTTTCCTCCCGCTCGTCTAACAAGTTCAATCAGGTATCGCCATCGAAATCTCTCGGATAACAGAGGACATCCTTAATAAACTAAATCCGATTAGTCGCGCCGCTTTCGCGTCCTGATTAGAAACATAGTTTCAAGTACAACTTGAAGCGAGTTGGCTTTAATAAAAAGCAAAAATTAACTCCTAAGATGCATGGTGCTTCATATTCGATAAGCAACAGGAATTTTATAGGCGGTACTAAAGTTCTTTTCGTTCTATTTCGTGTGATAAAACACATCTAATATGTATCAATGTTTCATTCAATCTGCTACGTATAAACAAAATTGATTTTTCAACGCTATAATTTTCATAATATATGTCGTAATATATAAAAAACTATGTATTTTTATTATTTGTTCAATTATTTGAAATAACTATTTGTCATCGAGTAAGATAATTTAATATCCAATCTATTTCTTTCATACTTTTGTTGTTATCACAATTAGTATAATTTTATTTTATAGCGCAAAATTTAGGGCATTTATTGAAAAGTGAAAGAATTTTTTCACTCTTCCTTTTCCTTTCTTTCTTATGAAAAAAAAAGCAATTGTCAAGTGAGCAAGCATTCAACTTCGACTCTCGACGGAGAAAATTACTACTGGCATGAAAAGCAATAGTGTTGCCGCTTTCGTAGATTCTAGCTTTATTACAATTTGATTTGAATTTGATACATTTGATAACATTGGGGCGCAAGTAGATTTCGAACTGTATTTGTAATAGTTTTGTTAGAAAGTTTCGTTTCTCACTTTCCAACCGCTTTCTAAAAATGTGAAAAGAACAACGATGAGCACCCATTTCAATTCGTGTTCTAACGGCTCGTAATTACTCGTCGCGGCCTGCGGTCAGGACGAAATTGCAAGGCTCCGCTTCGTCAAAAGTTCGACAAAACCCGCGTGTCGAAATTTACTTATAAAATCTGAATGGCCAATCACGATAATCAAGTCTCGAGTGCAAAACAATAAAAATTCTTAAATAAAAAAAACAAAAATTTAATATCAAATTTCTTGTATATTTAAATTTTATTACGATACCTTATAACACTGTTATTCTATTCAATAGTTTTAAGTTCGATGGATTGCAAAATCTGTAAAATTTATAATTTAGTATCTATCTCTCGATTTCTATAATTTAACATTTGAAAAGGTTAAAAATTGCAGAAATTGGAAAAAGATCAAATTTTATTTATATAAAAATTTTTTTTAATTTATATAAAAAATGTTAAAAAAACCAATAATTCTGACTTATTATTCCTTTTATTTACTGCCTCTTCCTTTTTTATATGCAAGAAATAGTATGGTATATTTGAAGTTGTTGAATAAATTTATTTTTCGTTTAAATAATATAATATCCAAAGTGTCAAAATCATATTCATTAAAATATTTAACAGCTAAAGCATTCAAAAAGACATTTAGACAGCATGTATTTCACAATTTCCGATAAAATGTAAATATCACTTTTACAGGCAATCCTCTTTTTGTCGACATATTGTTCGACATATCCGATTTAGATCAAAAGATCGTTATCACTTGAAAATAAAGTCATGGTATACACGCGCGCTCGTGTATACACAAGTGTGAGCAAAATTCGCCGAGACATTTTCATTAGTTACATACTATCGATAATATTGCGTGAAACGGAGCCATTTTTGCGGATATATTCATGTAAGTCAGAATCAAATCGTGAAATGAGCGTGAAACTGCATTCGCGCGCACACCACATTATAATATGATTGTAAATTATAAGAATTAGGCCACCGCACGCACACGCATGGGTGTACAAGTCTTTTTTTTTCTCGAGTCACACACACGCAATTATCGCTAACGCGGATGTCTGTTCGCGATTCACGGGACCTTGGCCGGTTTTCCTTTCAACGCGATGCGCGATTTAAATTCTTGGCAGACGCGGGAAGTGACTTGACCGACCGAGATACGCGACGATTTAATCGTTCGAAGATAAAGAAGGCTGGCACTTATTGCTAGATATAAGAATAACTGCGAAACGTACATTATCAACCGCTGATTTGATGTCGGTAAAGTAGAAAACCTGCACAGTCGATATAGCTGTTTTTCTACCATATCGATACATGTTAAAGCATGCTAAAGAATGAAAATTGCAAATTTACCACTTACCTTTACTCGTCTCGGGTTGGATGTTCTCCGTCTTAATTTCCGCCCTCGAGGCATAAGGGATGGAAGTTGGAGACGCTTGTGTCGAAGGTGCTGCTAGTTTTTCTAGACACACGATATTAAGATGTAATTAGTATACTTTGCAAAAAGAGATATTGCCGATATGAATAGCACAAGTATAATAAAATAAGCAGTAATAATAGTGCAATTAACCTGCTAATAGAGGATTCGCAGCAGCGATGTTGTGCCTCTGTCTCTTGTAGGAAGAAGGCGTTGTGGTGGAGGTGGGTTGGCTGGCCTCTGCCTCGAGTTCCCGTAGGAAGTCCAGGGGATCGAAAATTTCCTCCCCTGTGACACTGGACATACCCGCGCCTTCCTCCGCCGGCACATTCGATGCCGTCGGCGTTCCTACCAGAGCACTTAACTCCATCGGCGAAAACTCTACCGATTGGCCTGTGTTGCTCTGCTGAAAACATTTAAAAATAAAGATAGATTCAATCAATTTTCTTATCTTATAGATCATATTTCACTACCGTATCTATATAAAATAAATCATAAATTTTATATATTTCAGATATTTTATGCAATTTCTATATTTTGTAAATTAATAAACTCTAAATCAAGTTACATGCACATTTCTTTATGAACGCTTAATTTATTTTAAAAATTCTATTCTTTATTGCAATGAAATACAAATTCTAGACATCATCACGGGGGATCTATTAAATTTGACGAATATGACAGGAATCACAAATCCGAAATTCTAAAATACAAATTCAAAATCTGCTATTAGTTACTCACCTGAAGGCACTGGGTTAAATCCATCTTTCCGTCATTGTCAGAGTACCAGAATAACTCGTCGTCTATGAAGGGCATGTTTGATTCCTCCTTGGGCACGAGGGTGGAGGTTAATGTGGGTGTTTGCGATACGGGGACCGGCATCGGGACCCGTACCCGGCGGCGGGGCCACTTTAGCCACCCCCGCGCCTTCTAACATCTAAAACCACCTCCGAGACTTCCCCGCCTCTTTCGCCTTCTGCCTGTGCCGCACCCAGATGGCTCGATTCTTTCTTTTCTACACGCTATTGTTCACCTGAAAGTAGAATTCACGATTAGACTGTGCGCACTATAAAAATCTACGTGTCTAACTCTAAACTCAAAATGGTTTCCCCTGCACGTGACGCAAATATACAATGAATTCCTTCAGTTACCGTACATATAAGATGTGCATGCATCGCCGATACAGTTCGTGTATAAACGCTTCTAATTTCTCCGTTAATAAATTAAGCGACGAGACGGTTAATTAAGCGCGAAACGGGATCTCTTTATCTCGCAACAACTTCCGGTGCATCGCACCGCGTTCGCACTTTCGTTTGAATTTTAATTTGAACTCGGCTAAAAAGTAGCTTGATTACAATGTTACTTTCTCTTGCCGCCCGTGTATACCCGCATTATACACGACGTAATATTATACGCGAAAAAATATTTTAAAATACAAAGCACTCTTTCTCTCTCTCTCCCTCTTTCTTTCTCTCTCCCATACGCGCGCAATTACGCTATATAGATTATCAATTTGAATGGATAACGTATAAAGTTTGATTGATTGAAAGATCTACATTTAAGATTGATTACGCTTATCGATGAAAATGAATATCTATTAGCATTCGCGAATTTATTCTGAACATTTATAACAAACAATTCTTTCCCACTCCAAAATTATAAAATATATCTTGACTATATTACTTTAGCAACATACGTAGATTCTGAGAATGTTCGATGGACAATATGGACATTATAAAAGCATAGGATTATATAGGGGGATATTTTCAGTATATTAAATATATTCGTACATTCTAAAAGTTCTCTAGTAACACATGTTGGTTTTTTATACGTTTTCTAAACGGTTCTAAATTTAATTACGTTTAGAAAATGTATATAAGCAATCATCTGCTACCTGAGTTGGTTTTTAATATATACTATATTAAAATGAAACAATTTATTTTATATACGCATCACTATCAAAATCTCAAAAGAAATTCCTAGATAGCACAGAGTATCCAAGAACAACAATTCTTTTTTAAATTTCTGAATCATAGAATGAATTTTTTTTACATCTTATTTTTCTGTTCTAAAAACATTCTTCAAAAAGAAAAAGATTCAAAAAGATTTCTTTTATATCAATTTTAAGCCTCTTTTCAATTAAAGAAATTCCATAAAAAGTCAACTCATTAGACAAAAAATAAGTCTAATCATCTAGGGAAGTTGACCAGTAAGTCATCTTCTACAAGTCTTAGAAAAAAAGCTATGATTACCTAAAAAATTATTGAATATTCGAGAGAATAGATTGCCCAAGAGAATACTTAAAATTAAAACGAGATATCGAGATTTCGTCAAGTCAATGAGCGCATCTATAAACCTTTCGTGTAAATTTCTCAAGGAAATGTACGGACGAGAATGAAGAAGATTAAGGAAAACATTTTTATTAGTAACAACGGATCTTTCTTTAAAAAAAAAAAAAAGGAAGGTTCCGTTCCGAGGAGGAAGTTGATCAATAGCTCACGAAGGCTGCCTGTCCGCGCGCGACGAGCAACGCTGATGATTCGTGACTAATTCGCGTAATGCCATTGCGCGGAGAGAAAGAGGGGCGCGGGCAATTTCCATGAAAGTGAAAACACCGAGCGAGAACTTTCTTTCTGGCTTCGCGTAGCGCTGTTTCACTTCCTGTGCGCGTAACCTCGCGCTCTCCCGCCGCCGCGCCGCGCCGCCGCTGCGTTTCTATGCAGCTTCTACCCGGCGCGCGCGGCGCTGCCTTTACGTAACTTCGCAGCCGCGAAAGAAAGTTTCCACGGGTAGAGGTTAACATCCTTCTCTCCCGTCTAACAACTAATGCCGTCGCGATTGATTACCAAAGACGTAATCAGCGTTCCCGATCGAGGAAATGCGCGCGGGCATGCGCCTCGTGTAAAATTTCCTCGAGATTCGCCGAGCCCTTTCCGGACGATAATAATTTAACGATTTTACGTATCCCGAAAAAAATCACGTGAAATATATTACAACATATACCGAAACGCAGCGCATTGTAAATGAAAAGCTATCTTGAAGTCGAGTTGAACACGAGTTGGGTGGATCGTCTGAAGTTGGCTGAGCTTTGAATTTTTCCCGCGCTCTTTTCGATTGCCCTGCGCGCTCTACTGTTCCTCGTAGCAAGTGCTGAAAGTGCGATTGTACTTGGTGAAATACACGTGCCGCCAGTCGCATCATATCGTCGCTGATAACAATAACATGAATTAGTCCATGTTTAGTGCAAGAGGTGCATGTGAAAGGAATAAACTTGTCAACATTGTCAATGGCAGACGAAGACAGCGGAACGTCGGACGAGAGTTTAGACGCGGAAAGCGAGAAATTCAATCCGCTGAAAGCGTTGTACTCGTCCAAAGTGCGACTGCCGTCCTCCGTGCCTGTCTATGACAATGTTTCGAAATTCGAGTCCGTTTTGAAGGGCGAGACATCGACGAGAGTGCGTATCGCGCATCACCGCGTGCTACTATCACATGCCGAATCACATGTCTAACACGAATCTATGAGAGCAAAGTTGCAAGAAAGAATCATTCGAACGCGTCAAGTCGTACGAGTTAGAGATTTAGAGATGGAGTGAAAAGATTACGGTCGTAGGCGTAGGAATGCCGGAACGTGTACAACCTAACCTAACATTCTCTGTCTTGACCCAGTAGCTCGATTTGTCAGAACTAAAGATTTGAATTTAGCTGAAACTTAAGAAAAGCTTATTATGAATTTTTAAAAAACTGCAATATTCTTAGCATTTACGATCACTTCCGTTGACCCAAACTTAATCTGTTTAGAATATTTAAAATGCAGGATTTTTCAGATTTCAAAATTAGAAATAATTGAAATTGACGATCGGGAATAGAATTTTTGTATTAATCTAAAAATATATACATATAATACATAATTTGAGACATGAATTAGCGCGAGTTAAAGTCAGGGATATCTGAATCGAGGAAGAGATACGCGGAATTGAAATCTCGTGAAATTTCATTGTAACGGGAGACTAGAGTAATCGGCATTCCAGATCTCGGTGAGAGTACAGCAGAACTAAGATTCGCGGTTCGTGTATTTCAGAGTGATAAATCGGCCGTGCCGGAATCCTCGAGGCAGAGATTTTTATCGCATCAAGGTAAGGAGAGGGAGAGAGACAGGACGATTCCTCAATGTTTACGCGGAGCTTTCTCACGCCTCGCGAGAGATGGCGATCGCATGCAGTTTCGCAGCCCTCGTGGCGCAAGAGGGAGGGAGGCTTCATTCATGTAGGAGTGACGTCGTAGTATTGAATTTCATATGCGACGTGCCGGCGTTCGGCCGGAGAGACAATGGCGCATTCAGAAGTCCCTCCTCTTTCACTGTGTACTTAATTAAATCCATATTTTATTATTCTCTGACGTAACGGAAATCAATGCAAAAATTAGTCACTTTATTCAATCGCATTTTATCTCACATTTAATAGCGAAATATTTTAATTGTCATGCTGTTTCGTTATTTTCACCGAGGAGAAAATTAATTTCGAAGAGTCTGACGTTCGAATTAAAGAGATGAGGAAGTAACGAAGCGCGGAATATCCTCGTCGTAGAAATTCGTCGGACTATCGAGAGATTCGAGAGACGATCGAGAGACTCGGGCGCGCGTTCGGTGTTGGATTTCGGACGATCTATCGCGCGTCATTTCGCGCGCCGCTCTTGTATTCCAGATACCAGCGCACTTTATTTACGGCTTGACAAATACCACGAAGGTCGCCGCGCAGCGGCGGCTGCAGCTCGCGACCGGCATTAGCCGCGCGTGGAATTTGACCTCCGCGAAAGTGTGCGTCAACTGTTCCCGCGTGCTGAGACCCCGACCGTCGCTCCCCATTGTTTCCTATTCCACGGTTATCTTTACCCCGCGCGAGTACGTACGTACGCGATCTTTACAATGTCGCGAGTACGCTCTCTCTCTCTCCTTCATCCGAAGAAGGAAGAGTGAAGGAATCTTCTCTCGTTTCAGCGTGACGAAATCGTTGCGACAACCTTCCAAAAGTCTCGTCGCGACCTTGCAATTTCCAAGCGATCCCACCGGTTCAATAGTAAAGTTTAATTAATCGAGAGAATCGCGATATTTTCCGTGAATCATTTTTGCGTTAATTTTTCGAAAAATTTTCGGACGTTTATGAGAAAATGTGAAAGCAGATCTTGCAAACTGATTCGTCTACTATCAAATTCTTGCTTGTTAAAGACTCGATTTCTATCCTGATTTTCAATGTCTTGAGAAAGAAGGAAGTCAAACGTTTTACGTCAGTCATCAATGATTAACTGTGTGCAATCAGAAAATTTCGAAATACTACAGCGGCAATTCAGAAAATCAGAGAAATAAAAGACAGAAAAGGGAGAATGCGATTCATTTGTTGATTGGCCGTATAAAATGCCGCCAAGTACGCGGCGTGCAATTCAATACGCGCGAAATAAGGCGTTTTGCCTCGTCGCTAGAATTTCCGAGCAAGCCAGACGCGATTCCAGAGATGAAGAAGGCTAAATGGTGATCAAGATCATTGCGCAGAAATAAGTAGTCGCGTGTTCGAAAACGAGGGAGGGTTGGCGAGGAGGAGGAGGAGGAAGAGATGGAAGGCGAACGCTAGTAAATGCGAGTAGCGCGCGTTTTCCCGTTCCCCGCGCGACGCAGCCGAGGGGGGTATATATCTATTGGCCGGCGGCCAATTACACGAGGCAGCCGATAAATCACGGATCCCTGACCCAGTGCAGTTTTATATTTACCGACGACGTGGTGCGTGGTGCGCGCGCGGTGGAGCACGGTCACGCGTTCCCTCCCGTCTCTCTCTCTCTCTCTATCTCTTCCTCCGAAAGCGCGCGCCCTCGCCCCGCTCTCTCGTCGAGGCCCGCTCTCGTGTCTCGCGCCCGTCACTCCCGTTTCTCTTCCTTCCTCTCTTCGGCCGTGAGTGGCGCAAAGAGAAGCGAAGGAAGCGAGCGACAGAGGGACAGTGACGGAGGGATGCCTCCCTCAAAGCGGGCGGAGAGGCGGACCGCCGCCGCGCCGCGGTGGTCGTGCGATTGTGCGAGTGAACGAGAGGCAGAAGGCGAGAGGGCCTGCATGTACGTGCGCCGCTCGTGAGGAGGGGGCCGGGAGGTAGGAGGTAGCGGTCTGTGTACGTGTACGTAGTGCGGCACTTGTTGCGCGCCCGGACGTCGACCTCTTGCGCTCAACCCGAGGCTCCGCGCCGCGTCTAAGGGACGCTCGTGATAATACGCTCGATCGTGCCCGGCGATCGACGTCTCTGTACCCTCGATATCGGAGAGTCTTATCTACGAACGTCTCCCGAACTTGTCGTCTGAAATTCTTTCGAAAAACTAAGTTGGAAGAGCTTCACCGTAGCTCACGTTTCTCAAGAATGTGGATTTCGAAATGATTAAGAAATAGAACTCCGGTCATAGAATGTAAACAGTGTCACTTTAATCGCGAAATATTTGCTTCTTTTTTAAGTTCGTCTGTTGTAATGTCTGTCGAGTTTTCGTTCAAACGGAACACGTCGTCCAAAGATTTATGCGAAAATTGATGATTATGGAATTCCTATATTTGGTATTTTATACAAACTGATCTATTCGATATTTCACAATTTGAAATACTTCTCTCAGAAATTTTCGAACAAGAGATTCAGAAAATGTATAATTTCATTAATATACGGTTATTTCAGCAAAAACAATTATTATTATTAAATTCTCTTTTATATTCTCATAATCGCTTATTTTTCTTCAATTAATAGGAATGTCTAAGATAATAAAAAGTTTGTAAAAAAAAGAAACGAAGTAATTGAATGACATTTCTATGACATATCTGGCGATTTAAAAAAAAGCTCGATACTTGATCGCACTTGAGCGTCACTACGCGCCGCATCCGACCGGCTCGCTTCTCCTTCTCTCCCGCCGGTCTCTCTCTCCCTCCGAAGCGAAAACTTGGCGCGCCGCGGCGCAACCTCAAAAAGGTCGTTCGGCTTCCGGCGCTCTCGTTACGGGCCGTCTCTAAATCCGTGCACGAGCGAGCGAGAGCGCCTCGGCGACGCGGACGCGAGGCGAGGCGCGTGTCTCGGGCGTATTTCGGAGGTCGACGCTTCGCGATCGGCGAAAAGAGCCGGCCACCGCCGGCCGCCGCGGCCGCGGCTCGCGCCGACGAAAGTCGCGCGGCGTTATCGAAGCCGATCGCGAACGCGTCCAGAAAGAGAAAGACAGGAGCGAGAGCGAGAGAGTCTCGAGCGCACTTGTTGCGCCCGGACAACGACCTCGCCGCAGCGAACCTCTCCAGGCCGGCTTCGGCCCTCGAACACGTTCCGACGGAACCGCGATTTTTCCCAATTGTGGACACGCGCCGGCGACGGCGACCGGCCGACGCGTGTGGCGCGCGTATGCGCGTGTACCCACGGATTCGCCCCGCGATTCGTTACGAACGCTAATTTCTGTCTTACGAATATTCTAAATCTTGACAATCGACTTTTGACGTTCCGCGCAAAGCCCTCGGTTTGTTCGATATTACACGCTAATTGCCGATAATGAGTTTGTCGAGTCCGGAATTCACAGGTACTCGAATAACATGGCGAAATCTATTGGAATCGTGTAAATTTCTTCTTTTCTAATTATTCTGCGATCAAATATTAATAGAGAAAAGTGAGAAGTGTAAAAAAAAAAATCTGAGACTCCAGGAATCGTAGGATAAAGATACTATGAAATCTCTCCGATTCGCGGAACTAACGACAAGTTCGCAGAAATCGGCATGCAAATCTTTTCAAGCATGTAATTCGCATTCATTCGCGAAATTCTGGAAAAGAAAGAAATCTCTCGAGCAGACAATGCCCCGTATGTATTTCGTCCGCGCCCGACCTCCCGACCTATCGCAACGTGACACACATATGTTCGCGACGCGGGCGAAACGTCAGAACGACGAGAAGATGACAACGGCGACGAGCGAGGAGAAAAGGAGGCGCTTCTAGGTATCTCAGCTCCGGAAGCGAATTTCGCTCTCTAACGGCAGACCCGGCCGCGAAGAACGTACACGCATACACACACACAGACACGCACGCAGCATGTATGCACGCGGTGCATACTCTCGCTCGTGGCACAAACACGACGCGCGAGGCAACGACGGCAGCCGCCGTTCGCCTCGAGTAACGGAATTCTCGTCGATGTTTTCTCCGCGATTCTCTCTCGCGCGGCATTGCGCAACATTTACGCGCGTCGCGGCGCGGGCGCGCGCGCGCGCGCGCGTACACGCGTTTTTCCTGCGCTCCACTCATCCCCTCCCGATCTTCCTACTCTCTTTTTTTTTCTTTCCTTTCCTCCAGGTTCCTACGAGCTCCCGCGGCGTGAACGCTCGGTCTCGGCTCATCAAGCTTCGGGGAGTCCGCTTCAATCCTTCCGGTTTCCGCGTACGAGCGATACAATCAGAGGCCCGAGCTGCCTAAGTCCCTGCTCCGCGCGCCACCCGGTAGAATGGACGATCCAATTTCTCGGCACCATGTTCGTGTGCACCACGTACCCGCCGCCGTGGCCGACCTATCCCAACGTAACGTAACAGATGACTATCGAGTACGCCGAATCGGCAGCGGCGCGCTCTCGCTCCTTTAAAATCTGGAGTACCGCGATCAGTTTTAGACTTTGGTCTCATTGTCAGTCCAGGATGTAAAAATCCGCGTGAGCGGATTCAAATTATCTCGAGTTATCTATAGTTAACTCAGGCTTATTTGTTTATCACCGAATCTCTCGCCGTTATCGTTTTCTAAATGTGAATTCTAAAACTTCGAAATCTGATTGTTCAAAAGGACCTCAAGCTTTAATATAGCCAATATTGATATCTCGATTATTATTATTACATTATGTCGATTATTTTTACGCGAAACTAATCGTAAGATGTTGTTTCTTTCAAGTAGCTAATTTTTTGTAACATGTCAGTTGAAATAAAATCCAGTCTTGAAATATACCTCGTAGTTATGTTACATATTTTTTGTTATATTAATGCATTCCGCTAAAAATACGACAGCAAAAATTTCATAGTTGAGCAAGACAGGGAAGCCGTTAAAATCGATAGATGTTCGGCCGAGAGATTATTCGCGACTGCAAGGTTGCACTCCCGGCGGTTTCGCTTCTAGCCTCTTAAAATCGGGCCGGTGCGATAATTATGGTTTACTGGATCGCGTAAAGCCGCCTTAATGGAGCCGGCCTTAAAACAAGATTACTCGTCAATTAGGGCAGAGTGCGATCTCGGCGGAGCACATGTCGCGGGGGCTCTCGCGAGCAAAGTGGCCGTCGTTCGTCATAGCGAAGATTAGAGACACGGTTGTCAGACCACGCCCGCTTGATCGACATTGGGGGATTTAAAACCGATAGATCGCGGTCGTGTCGGATAATGACTTTTTCCCCGCTCTCGCGTTCGCGCGTTCCATCCGACCTTCTCGGGGTAAGAGTGATTTCTCCTTTCTTCGGTCGAGAAAGGCCGGGAAAGATTCGCCGCTGGAATCCCGACTAACTCGCCTTCCAAACGCGGCTTCTCCTCTCGTCGAGTACTTTATTACTCGATCCGTTCAATTACTTCAAGTGTTTAGAGCATAAAGGTAAAATTCATAACCGCCTTTGGAATTTATGGCAAAATTTCTCGCATGTGCAAATTTAAATAGATCGCTTGAATTTTCTCACAATCAAAAGAAGAATGTTAAGAGTTATTTTTGTTACACGATTTTAAAACAATATGTAATAAAATACATAACAAAGACTTAGACTTTTAACTTAAGACTATAAAAAAATTTCAAGAAAAAGTGAGATTGGTTGTATTTAAGTAGTACGAAAAAACTTAATTAAAATTTTCAGAGATTTAAACGAGTGTTATTTTTCACCAGAAAATCATATAACATTCTTTAAAACTGTAGAAAAGAAATAAAAGCTACAATTTTTTTTATGAATTCTGATATATATCGCACACATAAATTCTACTATACTTTTTATTTTTAGAAATAAATGCTAAATTGCTCTATTTTGACAAAGCATGAAAGGATTCGAGAAATATTCCCTCGGGTTTTTTTTATCTCAATCTGCCATCTTAAAGGTAAAAAAATAAAAAAAAAAACAATTTCGCCAAATTGTCGTAATCGTCTTCCGAAAACGAGTTCCGAATAATCGCGTGACCGTCGGTGACTTCCTTGGCCGTGAGGATCCGCGAGGAACATCGTGTGGACGGAAAGCAGAGGAGGGAAAGGGAACCGAAGGGCTTCGTCGCAGAAGTAACAGTACCTACGGCTAGTTCGCGTAAAGCAAACTGCGGCGAGCCGACCAGCGCACTTCGTCGTGTTCGAGTATACAATGTGCCCCAGAAGTCAGGCACTTTCTCTCGAATAGAAGTGAAGAAGAAGAATTTGGATTCTCTTCTTCTATGATTATTTAATGCGATTCTGTATTTCTTTACGTCTTCGCAATTTCTAGCACGGAGCAGTTGGACAAGTGAGTCCCGATTTTGAATCTCCCGAGAAAAAAAGTAAACTAAACAAACGAGATTTCTTCGTTCACTCTGTTCTGCAAAGTTTGATCCTACGAAAACTCTTCGTTTTTTTTTTGCGTATAGTTTACAACTTAAATAGAGCACATCATTATTAGAGACATCGAAATAGCCAGCATTCTTTCTATATTGGCTCTCAGCATTTTCCTCGTTGAAATATGTGCTAGTGGCTACGGGACACCGTGTATATTTGCGCGCGGCATACGCAACGGCGGAGCGCGCGGCCGTGTGCGATCTCGCGGAAACGTGTGCGCGGCCGTGTACACGTGTACGTGTATACGTGTGGCGGAGAGGTCTGGTGGCTGCTCGCCTGCCTGCCTCGGCTCTCGGGTGCGCTGCCCGACAGGACATTGAACCCAGCGCGACTCAACCTGGGGATCATCCGCGGGTACAAGCCGCGCTCCACTCCTCTCCCGCCCGTACCTCGCCAACTCCAGCCCGTCCTGGTCTCTCACCTCGTCCCGCGATATTTCGTTCGCCGTTCTCAACGGGGCACACGGGGAGAGGGGCCCCGCCCGTCCCGCGCCCGCAAACATTCTACGAGGGCCGTCGTACCCACCTGCGACCCACGGACTCTTCTCCTCGAGTTCGGGCTTGATACCGAACTGCTCCTTCGCACGCACCCGCGCGAACATTTTCGCAGGTGAACAACACGCGAGACACGCCGCCGTACAGATGTTAGCGGGCCCTTTTTGCACGCGTCGCGCAACACGCGGCTGAACGATCGGGAGGTCGGAAAATCTCGAGCTCGCCTTTGATCACCGAAGAGAGAGAAAGAGAAAGAGAGAGAAAGAGAAAATTTCTCGTAACGTGCTCGATAAATAAACGGAAAAGCCGTGTATTGAATTGATATCTATTTCTGAAACTCATTTTTCATTTAAAATTGTCAAAATGTTGACACTAAATATATCTTCATAATTGAGTTCTATCAAACTCTTTTTGAAATAGAACGAACATGAAAAACTTTCATGTTCGTTCCACTTTTCATGTTATTTTTTCCGAAAATTCAATTTCCGCTTCTTTTTTAAAATATATAATACATTTATCTTAATAAGAAATTAAAGATGAACTGAGGTACGATGTTAACTTCTTGTTGATAAAAGTACTTCTACTTGTATTCACAAAAGATTTTCAATGGAAAAGTAATAATTATAAGATAACAATTTATGCTTATGTTTCATTTCCATTCGAATTAATATAAAGTTATTTCTTTCGTAATACAAATAATTCTCGAAATATACTAACGCTTACTTATAAGCGATAGAAAAGAAAAAGCTTTCACGTCAATCTTATTTTTCAATTATTTTCAAGTAGACTCCGCAAAAATAGAGTCTAATTTTACAGCATTCAATATATTTCATGAATATTTTGCAAAAATATAATATTTATAATAAATGTGAGGAAAATCGAATAAATTCTTAATCTCTACCTAACTCGACGAAAATTTTCAAAAGCTATTGACAATCTGTCAGTTTTCCGATTCCTTTAACTTTCTCTGGCTTTCATAATTTTATAAATTACAATTATCACTCAAGGGTTGCTTTTCGTTCGAATAAATTCTTAATCTCATTTATATTTATTTTGATGAAAAATTTATTGACAGTTTGCCAGTTTTCCTTGAATTGCATATTGTATTTTCAAATTGCATATTGTATTTTCAAATCGTTAAAATGTATGTAGGGGAGACCGGGGCTAAAAGAAACAGGAGTAAGTTGTAACACAGCTAATAATTTTGCAAAGAAAAGTGACAGCGCCATGAAAACAAAACGGGTCGAATGCCGACCTATGAATGCTGACATAGGTTTTGTTTTCATGGCGCTATCTCTTTTCTTTGCAAAATTATTAGCTGTGTTACGATTTACCCCTGTTACTTTTAGCCCCGGTCTCCCCTATTATATGAACATGTTTATACAATTTGTATACTGATAACAAACATGTCTTTTCAAAGTACTGCAATATTACCACATGCAAACAGGAAGAATTTCGTTAATATGTTTCGCAAATTATTAGTCAAATTTTAAGTCAATATTAATGACTGATATTTTGCAACGATTATATTTCAAGAACATTCGTCGCTTCGTTTATTGTGAAAATGAGCCTTTTGCGCAAGCGACTTTGCGTAAATTATAATAACAATTTTGAAAGTGGCGAACCTTCGTCTTTAAAATCGCACGTTTGAAGGTCCGCTTCTTTCGAAATCGACATTACGAATGCGAAAGTCAATGTCTTTGTATACATATATACATATATGTAATCGAGAGTGTGATGATTAAAGCGTTGACCTTACAATACTTTGTCCATGACAATTTACGACAAATATTATGCTCTTCGGATTTCAAAATCAATATCAAAACTTTTAAATGAAGTAATCTGAACATGTAATATGTCGCTGTCCTTTCTCACTTCAAAACAATGTACTTATAAGAATCATGCTTCCAATCCATGTTTTACGATGATGAAATCACAATAACACTGGTTGAATTGCATTAAAATTTACAATTCCAATTCCAGAAGTTGCATGATACGAGAAACTGCTGGTGATAAATCAAACCTCATTTTTTTTAAATTAAGCGAATTATTTAGCCAATTTTGAAATAGATTAAATATTGCAATTGGCATATCGCTGATTCCGAGAGGAAGATAAATCTATTTGAAGCAAAAAGCAGACCCTGAGGTTTCTATTCTCCATCCGCATATCTGAAGCTCAATTTCCCAAAATCATCTCTATTGGCTTCAAACGCATCTTTATTCCGATGTATTTTTTTCTCGATGGAAATTAGCGTTTTTTTTCTCGACAATCAGGGTACATCGACAATCGGGTGCCAGATTACCGAACACCCTGTATATAAGCTAGCCCGAGTATCATGCCGCCTTAAGGGGTTAACGAACGTGCAAGGCGAGGTACGGAACGACGGACACCTCCATGGCTCACCCTGCCCAGAGAAGGGACGATAAAGTCACCGTTTCGCGTTCCTCCCCTCGCGGCCGCGCGCGCGGTTGCGATCCTAACGGTTCCCTGCAACGCGGTTCACGCAAACGTGAACGTTCTCCGGGCTGCACACTCGGGCTGCGCTATCTCCTGCACACGCGCGCACGAAGGAAGATCGGAACGAGAAGCGAAGGAGCTCGCGAGAAAGAAGGAAAAACGGCCGGAAGGTCGGAGGTGGATGCCGAGTGCGCTTATTCCATCGCCTCTTTTTCTCAACTCTCTCTCTCTATATCCTTTCTCCTAGCTCCTCCCTTTCGTTTTTTTTTTCCAACAAGAGAACCCTGATCTATCCATTAAATGAAGTAAAGCGTTTTTCTCATTAGGCCGTAAGTTGGGTTTCCTCTGTTGCTAGAAGCTACCCTGAGATGCGTTTTGTAGAACTCGGCGAATGTAGCGATATCTATTAGCATTCGTCGCGCAGTATCCACTTCATCTCACCAATATTCGCCTTTATACGTCTAATTAAGAAAAAAAAAAGGGCAACTTCCTACCCATCATTATCTAAAGGAAAAAATATAGCTCGTAACACAATCGCTCGCGATTTAATTACGGGCGAGCACGCGAAACCAGGACGGCCACGCATCCCTTCGCGTCCTCGATCGCCGAACGCCAGGCCGCCTCGGCGCAACAGCGGCTCGGGCGATAGTGAAAGTGCACGCGGAAAGGAACAAAGAAAGGTGGAAAAGAAGCAGAGCGAGCGGCCGCGACGGGCCCCTTTAGACGGATGAAAGTTATCGGAGAAAGCCAATTGGCACCGTCGATCTCGCGAGCGAGCGTGCGAGCAGCGGCGAGCGCGCGCAACACCGTGCAGCTCTCGCCCGACGCACCGCTCCTGCTGCACCGCTCGCACGCTCGTGTGCGAGTCACGAGCGTCGGGCGCGCGCACACGGAGAAAATAAGTGCACACTCGCCGCGCCGCGCCGCGCCGCACGGCTCCGAAGCTTTACGTAACTCCACGGCGTTCCTCTTTCCGCGCGCGACGACCGTCCAGGGCCGGGTCTACCGTCCCCGAGGCTTCCCCCGATTCGCGAATCGCAAAACTGAGACGGATCTTTGCACGTGAAATAAAGACATTCAGCGAGAAATCTTTCCAGAGAAATTTAAAATTTTTTTTCCGCCAATGTCCTCAAAAGTGCGATTACGGAGGCGTTCTATTAAGAGTAAAAGGATTTCTCGATACTGTGGATTTTACTTCAAAGTTTCGTTTAGAATTTAGAGACTTATTGATCGAGGAATTTAATATTGGCGAATGACCGTTCGTGATAATTTTTCGATACTTGATAAAAAGAAAAAACACGAAACGTAGTCGAGAATTCAATATCTAACACGTGAAAAAAATTCAATTTATATACGTAATTTTTATGCAATAAGAAATTGACATGAGCGACTTCTCAATTCTAAACTTCTCAATTTTATTTAATCGACAGCTATTACTTTCGCTTTACGACACTAAATTACTGGACGTCAAACGAAGTTACGTGTTTCTTCCTCCGCGTTGCGCCTTCATCGTAGATCCGATTGATTTACTTCAAAGAAAGAAAGAAGAGAAAGAAAAGTTCGGTATCACTGTGTATAAGGTACGGGAACGACGACGGGGGTTAATGAAGCTCTCCCGGCTGCGTAAAGTCTCGTAGTCACGGCGGGAAAAAAGGAGCAAAAACTGGAGGAACGAACGACGCGCGCGCGATGCTATCGGCTCTCCGTTCCTCGGCGCGTAAGGATGAACGATGATTTGTCGAGCGAGTCCGCGAGACACGAGAGAGCCGCATAAATTCTTATTAGCGCGGTGTTACGGCGGCTCATAAAAATCCATCGCCGCAATCTGCCCGTCTCGGGACTACTTCCGATACTCCGATACTGTTCAAGTGTAGTAACTCATAATATAATATAGTGTCTTGTTATAGTTATTGTTTTTCTTATTATTACAATTATTTTACTACTCATTATTCCTAATATAGTTCAAAGATGACATACTTTTATTTTTTACAGTGTATTTCAAACTTTGATATTTTACTCTGGATAGTCTGTAGATAATGACTGTAGACATTTTTATAATATAGAGATTAATTATTTCATAGCTTTCTATGCAATTATTAACTTTTTTTCTTAAATTTAAAATTTCTTAAAATTAAAATTGATTGTTTACAGAACCAGTGCCTTGGAAAAGACGTGAACAGAAGAATGTACTCTCGAAAATGCAAAAGATCCTCGGCCCGTTAGGAATGCTTCACGGATGCATGGAGAATAAAATCCGCGTTAGGGTAGGTCACCGATTAATTTTTTCTCATCATTAATAATTGATCTTTAATATTTCGTAAAAATCTCAATAATGATTCTTTAAATAAAAACAACGGTTTTTCGTGATATAATGATGATTTTAAATTTACAGAGGTTTCTACATTTTTAGAATTTAGATTGAAGGATAATTCTCTCGTTGTTGCTTAGAAATTTGTCAAAATCATATTTAATATATTTAAAGACTTTAAATACTAACTTCCGATTCAATCTTTCGCACATTTTGGGTTACTAGAAAAATGTATATTTTTAAATATTGCAACTTTCAGAATCGATATTTTCTATCGTTATTTTTCAGTGAAACGTGTCTTTCTCCTAATCCTTTATGTCCTTGCCGACGACCGAAGAAGTCATCCTAAAAAAGAGCTTCGTCCGCCCTTCCGCAGCTTCTTCCCTTCCGTCATTTCTTTTCTATCCCTCTAACTTCTAACACTGTGCGTGCACGCATACACGACTGACACACTTTCGCAGCTGAGTGACACATACGCGAAACCCTTCGCGGGTATTCGAAGGGCAACGAGACCCACCCTTCGTTGAGAAACGCCGGGGAGGAAAGAAAAGCATTCGGGTCAACACTCGTAACCATGGTGACCCAACAGGGCGCTTCAGCCACCTCTGTTTACGCCCCTGACATATTCGTCGTCGTACGACAAACGGTACAACACGAGACGAGATCGTGTCCGAACAGAGTCGCATTGCTGCTCTAAAATTTACCCCTCGAAGCGCCGGTCGACCTGACGATATAATTTAGAGCACGACATCCTTTGAAAACTACTACTTGCCGATCGTTGTATACACAGCACCTTGCATCTCAAAAGACACAATATCCGTAAGAATAAAAAATTTTTCAATGGCATGCATTTTGTTTCTCTTGTGATTGCCAGAATTGTACACTATACAATCGTAAACGCGAAATAATACAACACAGTATGAATCTAAGATTAACATTTTACAATCGTAATGTTATAAGGACGATGCTATTTGAAAATTATAATTTTGCAATAAATATTTTTGAAGAACGATAACTCTTAGATAAATGACGCGGGCAACCTGAGATCTACCCTTATCGATTCCGTAATATGTATAACAGAAGCAATGTCCTCGAGATTGTACAATCAATCCGGAAGTGAACGCGCGTCACCGTGGAAAGTTGTAAAATTGCGGCGCGATGTGCGCGCTGATAAATCATCATCATACTTATCTAATCGCATCCGATGATTTCTCGCGGCGCGGCGAGCTTAATGATCGCCTGCCTCGCGCTAAGGACGGCTAATAACAGGACAATGAGACGGAATAATGGAAAATAAAAATCAAATTGATTTAATTGGGTTTCCGCTGAGCGGAAGCGGATATCAACGCGTCTTCAACAAGGAGGATGGAGTTTCCGATTAGCCTCCTTCCCCGAGCTTAAATTAAATGCGTTAACTTTCATCGTCGTCGCATTTCTCAAGACGCGCCTTTCGTCTTTCGAATCATCGTCCTCGACGGCAGATCCTAATCTCCCGTAACCTTCGGACGCATCCGGAAAGAAGATTTTATCTTGGCGAATCGATCGCTCGACCTTCGACCGTTTAAATTGCCGAGGAAAGCCGCTTTTTTTTTTCTTTATCATTAAGTCATTCAAACTCATCTCCTCGCGAAAGAATTCAAGTGTATTAAGAAAAAATCGCGAGGGACGTTCGATTATGTTGATTGAATAATCGGATAGCTAACGCTTGCGAGATTTATTATTCTTGATTTATTGTTCGTCAAGAAAAAGTGAATTTACACATCTAACATTGTATCTTTACGTGTATAACGTAATTAGCAATACTTTTGTTTCGAGAAATGAATATAAAAGTGACAAAAATCAGTGAAATTGGCTAAAAATGGCAAAAACGAGCGTGCGAGATTCCATGTAGGAATTTTGACAAGAAATCACATAGAATCTAATCGAGTCGATCGGATCGCAGCCTCGAGCACTTCCGAAATTTTCCGGTCTAATTGAATCCATATATCTTGCCACCGAATCGCCCTCGATATCTCATTGCCGCAAATCTCTCGATCGCAACGAAATCCTTGAATCCACGGCCAAGAAAATCCTGACACATCAAGCGCGCAAAATCGTCGCTATTCCGAAACAACGATTAATTCTAATGACACTATATTTTCATCACATCCGCAATTGATGATTATCTCGAGATACGATCGCTCAATCAAAGTGAAAATAGAAAAATAAGCTGTCTCAAATTAATTAACGACAGCGAGTAAATGGGCAAAACGACTCCATCAGATCGTCATTCAAGTAAAAACGAAAACACGCGGAAGGGTTAAGACACGCGCGAGTTCTGTCACCTTGAAACAGTGAAACACCGGGACTTCTCTCGTCGTTGGCGGTCTTGAGGACTCCTAGAATCGATTCCGACTAATTCGCGGACATCGTCGGCACTCAATGACTCGCGATGACACACACGTACACGCATTCGAGGCTCGCAATTAGCTCTCATTGCGGCAAAGCCGACTAGCACACATGTCTGCGCTGCACGAAAGGCATTGAAGGGGACCTTGTTGCCTCGTCGGGCTGCACTTCCGCGTATCAGGCCGCTATCTTGTCTCTTGCGGCCGTATCTATGCGACAAATAACGCTTTTTCTCACAGACACGAACCTTCCTCAACCAGATGCAATGTGTCTTTAATGCATTTTATCGTTTTTTAAGTATCGCACTGAATACTATTACGTTCCACGTATTGTCAATTTAAATCAAATATACAAAGTGATGCCGAAATTGAATTTGGTGGGTTTCAATTTAAACCGAAAAAAAGATTAAAACATAATATTATAGATAAAACATTGTGAAAGAAAAATAACAAATTACTTAGTATTCAAAATGAATAACGCTACAATTTTGCTAATGTACTGATAATCATACATGAGAAAAATAATTAAATGATAGAAATAATTAAAAGTAACATTAATTATATTCGTAATTATGTTCGTAATTAGTGTCATTTTTAATTGTTTTTAGACTACGCAATTAGTCATACAAAAATTTAATGAATGCGCAGTCCGTGTGATAAAGAAAAAAAATTGGCTGAATTGCATGATATAACCGTTCACAAATCGACCGAATTTTCGCAAGAAATTGCAACGATAAAAAATCGGCTTAGCTCTTTTATAGATTCATTTCATGTTCACTCCATTCCGAAATGATATAGATGACGGTTGATAAATAGAGAATTTATCGCATCATAAAGGTCGAGCAAACGATTTTGCAGCGTTAACAACATTCGGTTGATTTCTATCTCATATTTCGGATGACTCGGAATAATCATCGAAAGTGAAGAGGGAATGCCGATTGCCGTCTCTTTTCTCGGCGCGCACGGTTTTACCTGGAATACGAGGACTTGTCGCGATCTAAAAGGAATAATCGACCGTTCTTTGTGCCGAAGGTCTACACCAGGAACGCGCACGGCATAAGGGGACATATAGAAGCATACGTGGCCGCCTTCGACAAGTACTGGAACCTCGCGCTCGAGGACTGCTTCGAGGTCTGGTCCCGTAAAGTCAAGAGGAAAGCGCCCGCACTCGGTACGATCATACTATTAAAGTTTACTACGACTGTTTTCTATTTTCTTTAAAAATTTTTAAACTGATATTAGAATCACTAATTAGAAATAGTTTAGCTAGTTTTTCTTAGAGAATTTGTTGCTAAAATCATTTTCTTCATAATGATATTGTTGTCCTGACAATGAAACGTTGAAATCGCAACGAAATTGCTATTATTTATGAGATCAATCATTACAGAATAGATGATGATTTTCACGCTTCAGCTGATTAATTGAGAATCAATTTTTCTTTATTAAAGTTTTACTAAATTAATATCTAAGTACATATTATAATATCCGCGATTCATTTAATTTAAAGATTTCATTTTAATAATATTTTAATATCAGGATTAATCATTTAATATTCATGACAGCCACACAAGTGCATAATGCTGTGTTGACTCTAGTTTTTGTTATTCAGTTTTATTTCATCGAGAATTGCAATGCACCTGTTGTTGTAGGATTAGCTATAATGATCTTGTTATGTCTTATGCTAATAGCGTGCAATACTTTGTTGAAGATTAATGATAAAAAAAAGTTACAAAGATCTGACTGAAATTGCGTAGAATTACAACTTGTTCTAGTTATTGCATAAATCATATGACCACGCGTGTAAGAATCAAGGATAAATTATAATTTTTAATGTAGATTTTCAAATGGTAAGACGGAGAATGATCTTCTGATATTTTTAAATCATGCTTGACATAGAGTCTATTAATATGATTATATAATAATAAATACTATGAAATTTTCAGAATTTACTTGACATACGATGAAAGAGATTTACCCATATAAATTCACACTATTGAAATTCATAAGCGACCTCGTTTCTCAACAATTATAGATTTTTGATGCTTTCGTGATAATCCGGTTTTCGACATACAAATATGCAAATGTATATAATATTGTGCAACGCGCAAAAAATCACGAGTGCCAAACTCGAGATGGATGCGATGGAAAGAAACTGGTCGATCGATTATTCTCATCTTATTTTTTCGTCTCACGAAGATACAATACGACACGATAGTATGAGTGTGAGGGAGAGAGAGAGAACGAGAGAGAGAGAGAGAGAGAGAGAGAGAGAGAAATGCTACCCGAGTCGGGTGATAAAAAATGAGCTGTATAACCTTCGACATTTCGAAGCACAAATGATGTGGCCCTAAGGGAAAATAGATGCGCAGGGAGGAACTTTAACGAAATATTCGGTTTAGAAGTCTTAAGATCACATTATTGATAAATTATTCAACATCTTCCTTCCTCCTTTCATATCTTTTATACAAAGTTAAAAGAGTCTTACAATGCTTATGAATTCTTTTCAAAAATAGATATTTGCAGATATTACTAATGCTTTTATCACGTAAATATTTCACTTTTTTTTAAGATACGCTGAAAAACGAAAATACTACGTACATAGAATTTTCAAACTTTTGAATTAAAATGTGAATTGAAAAACTTTCCTTCTAAAATAGAAAAATAGAAAAAAGAGAAAAAATTGACAATTATTTTAGTTAATATAAATTTCGAAAAGTATATCACTTTTATTTGATTTTCTATTTGACAAGTGATCTTCGGCATAATATAATAACATAAAAATTTTTGCATGTGAAATCTTGTACGTAATAATTCGTGTTTGCGAGTTTCAAGCATTGTATCAGTAATATATTTTTAGAATATCAGAATTCACTGTGTGTGTATGTATATTTAGTTTGCATGACGTTCCATGGAACTTAAAACTTGTAAATTTGTCTCTTATTGTTAGCCTCGCCAATCGCCTGCCACCTGATATTATCGATACAGAATAACGGAGACAATTTATCATCGAGTCAGGGCTGTACTAATCGACAATAGTCATTCCAACTTAAAATTACAATTTAAAACTCACTGTTTTTCTCGCTTGTATTATTTGCTTGGCCTTGAGTAATAATCATTCTTATTAATACACACTTGTCCAAGGAATAAATCCTGTGCGCTTAAGCGATTTTTAAAAATCTTCATAATTCGATAGCGCGACAGAAATTAAAAGTATCAAATATGAAACTTTCGTTCACTTTTTTCACATTTTGCCGAAAAATCGGGCGAAATTATACGTAAAACGCAAACTTCCATGATTCCTCCAATTTTTCTTTCCAATCTTTTCCACGATCGCACCCCTTAGTCGTCAGTTAAAACAAGAGCATCTTCGCCATCGAGGCAAAAGTACGATCTACTTTTAATCCGCGGGATTCCCATTCTTCATTCGTCATACGAATCGATAGGGTTTAACGAACTCGCCTCAGGGGAGCGCGCGCGCGCGCGCGCGATCCGTTCGTCTTTATTTACACTGCGCGGCAAAAGGGCGGCAGCCGTGGAAGAGCAGAGAGGAAGGGTCGTCGTATCACGCGCGCGAAGGGGGATAATACATCCCACTAAGGTCGCCGCTTTGCGGCAGGAGCAAGGACCGACCTTGACTACGTATAGTGGTCGCCGGCGCGCGCGTTCGATACGCGTTCGAGAAGGAGAGGCGGTCCGCGCGCGGCGGGCCCCTCTTCGCGTGCGCGCTTCCTCGCTCATTTCTTCTCTCGCCTCTTTCTGCCGCGCTTCTACTCCTCCACCTCCGCGCGTCTTCTTCCCGCCGTTTCTCTTCCTCTCCGATCCTCCTCTTCTACGCCCGGCGTTACGCGCGAGACGCTTCCCCGATGCTCCGTATCTCCCCCCTCCCCGTCCGGTAACGATTTTCCTCTCACGCGTTACCCTCGTCCCTCCTTTTCTCCTTTGCCATGTGCCCTCCAACCTTCGCCTCTCGTTTTCATTCATCCGCACCGGTCATATCAAACACACATTCCAACCTTACGCTTCGTTCGTGTGCCAGTTATTTTTAAACAATAGATAATACAGGAGGAATTGGAAAGAAGTGTAACGATCGATATATCGGATGATGTTTTGATCTTGCAGATTCTTCGATCGATTGCAATCGATTTTTCTTTGGATTATCGAGGGAGGAAGTTTTTGACTTGAAATATCTCGGCAACAAAGATTCTATTCGAGTAAAATCTATTTGAAAGAAAAAAATATAGTTTTATTATCTACTAAAAATTGTCGAGTTACTAAGAAAATTAACACTTCCGCAAAAAAACAATCGATTGTATATTTAGATTTCGAAGAAATCCCGATTAAAATAACATCCGCCGTATATTGAATTTTTTTCACAGTTTTTCTCAGAAGTCCAATCTATTTCCCAGAAAGTTTAGATAGAAGGCCCTATACTCGATAATCCTCTGGGTTATATATCGCACACGTTTTATCGCGAGTTTTTTTTTCGGCGCACTTCCCGATATTTTATCGGTATAACTTTAATTTCCGTTCTGTTCGTCCTATCAATGTCGTTCTGTAATCTCGTGATTTCTACCAGACAAACTGGCGTCTATCTATGTATATCCGTGTAGGTATATTTATATCACTCTGACGCGTAATTCCGCTTTGCACCTAAAAATTCACAAACTCAACAGGTCTATTTTTTGTGATTCAACTGGTCGATAATATTTTGATTACATCAAGAAAAGAATAGAAATTACGGTTCGATAAAAGCGCCTCGAAACATCCGGTTTAAATGATTATTTTTGATCTTGCTTATTATACATACACGAACAATTCGTAATATGTGCAACTAATCAGCGAGACATTATTTGCAATGTACGACGCAAGATTAATAAAAGATTCAGAAACAATGAGCAAATATAAATATTATTTTGAAAAATGTATGTTTTCTTTAAAATGCGCGTAATTTATTCAAAATGAAACGGATTATCAACTCGCAAGCAGAGACTATAAATTTCATTAAATTTCTAGCACAATATATAAAAAAAAAATATTTTAACCATGTCACGCTTTGAATAATTGTTATGGCAATGTGATTAAAATTATTTCCTTGTAAAATGTAAAAGTTTGATATTTTATTAATTAGGTTTAAAAGGGAACCCCATGTGGTACCTGTTGAGGGTTAATTTACTTCCCTACTTACGTTTAAGCAAACTATCCCTAAAAGGATAATGGAACACTATAATGGCGTTGCGAGGCAACGCCAGGAAACGCGTGTTAGGAAGTAAGAACTCTTTCCTCCTCGTCGTTGTTTATAGCATCTAAAAAGTGACGCCCTGGGCGGCTCTTCCTCTCTCTCTTTCGGCGCGCTGAGTTCAGGGTTAGTTGGCCTACTGACGTACTTCGGAACGTATCACAAGGGGTCGCGAGGTCGTTGATACGACGCTAAGAAGGGAGGGTGGAGGGACCGGCGACCTTGGAAAACAGCCCAGTAGGATCGATGCTTTCTCGTGTACACGTGTCCTGTAGGCAGTCCTCGTGCCTGCCTGCCTTCCTGCCTGCCATCCCCCTTCCGGCCCTTCCGTTCCCTCCGACCCCAACCCGCTTATCCTCGCGCGCTTCTACGGACACGTGCTGACACATAAACAACCTTTCTAGACTTTCCTCGTGACCTCAGTGAGATTTTCCTTCCAAATTTTATGCGCAACATCATACACACTTCCGATTATTTAATGTCAGTGTTCAAAAATTTAGTATTTTTTGATTTCATCATAATATTTCTAGAGGCTTGTTATATTAGTTCGTTACATTGATAATTTTCGCATAAATTTGCATAATTAGAATACTTTGATGACTATAAGCATCACATGATAATAATATTATTAGTTTAAAGTAAGATCTCGCAAGAATGAATTTATCTTCCTTCAGAATATTTTTATTTTTTATCTAATATCTTGTCGTAGATACGTTTTCTATTTCAACTGGACAAAGTGACGGCTCCATCATAATTATAGCAAACGACCGGTTATTTACGTTTACATAGTCATCATACTACATTAAAATTCTAGTCACAAATTCTAGTTCTGTCAATTGAACGAGGGAAATATATATCGGAAAAGATATGGTAAAAACTCGAAATTGCATATTCGATTCAGGTCCTGATGCAGTCAAGGTAGAGCCGACAGAAAATGACGTCCCTAGGGCGGCGGTGAAAAAAATCGAGGGAAAGATGGAGACCTTGGAGAGACACGTGCCGCAAATGCTACTGAGGGGAGAACAAGTCGCTATAATCGTCAAAATCAATTGACTATCGCCTTAAGGTTCGTCCACGAGTGTATGCATTCAATTACGCAGCCTGTATAATGTTTTCCCATTACTTGTTATTTATTCATTCTATATAACGATGAAATGAAATTTTAGGCATGTATTGTACAATAAATGTTTTGTGATATATACAAATATTTTAGAATATTTATATTCGTGCAAAATCCTTCGAATTAACGAAATTTTTCTCGCAGTATCTTGAAATACATTGATACAAAGTATGTATCTCGCGGAATATATCAGTAAAGAAAACAAAATTCAGCGTCATCTACTGATGCGATATAACACTGTGCCGTGATCTACATAACCGGAATACTCAAATATGTATTCATATTTTTTTACTCCCTCTCAATACATTTGTACAATAAATATTTTGAATGAATATTGTTAAAATAAAATTTTTCGCAAATGCGTTATGAAATTTTATGTCTCTTTTTCTTTCTCCTATCTTCTCTCCTTTCGCTATAATGTTAATTTTCAGCAAGACAAACGTATACGTCATTAAGTAGTTACGTCAAAGCGGCGTGCCCCTGAAATTATACGGGGAATCAAAACCTGGAGGTCGCCGAGACTGGACTTTCTCGCGACAGATGCAAGGACTTCGACGAGAAAACGAAGGGAAAAAAAAAGGAAGGAACGTCGTGATGAAAAAAAAAAAGGAGAGGTCAGTCTATACCGCCGCGCCGGCGTGGCCTTCGGGTGCTCGTCGCCACGAGCGGAGAAGACGGAGGTAAAAGCTGATAGAGCTCTAATCCGCGGCGTGCGAGCATCGACAACGAGGAAGTCGAAGGCGGCGAAGAAAGTTAATTCGCGCGATTGTCCGGCGTCGCGCCGTTCCACCGTGACTAAACTCACGGTCCGCGACTGGTTTTTCCCTTCTTAGCGCTCGTCGCCCTCGTAAATGTCTCTTTCACTCCCTCCCACCCTCGAGACAACACGAGGCGGAATGCGCGTGTTGCCGGGAATAAGAAAGTTTCGATGTCGATTACGGTACCGGGTCGGTGCCCGCCAGAAAACCGCGGCACCGACGTACATGATTAACCTCGTCAGCGACGTGTCGCGGCTTATCAGCGGAAGGAGATCGATACTTCCCGGTCTCACTATTGCAATTGCAAATACGAACATTATTTCTATTTCGGAAACTTTTGATTGTGACAGCTTCACACCTGGAAGTGTGTCGTTAAACAAGAAATTAAGAAAAATATTAAATTTTAACGATCGATAACAGGGTCAAATATATAAATTTGTAATTTCTATTTTATATATATTTTTTTAAGTGTATGTATAAGTATAATATATATAATATTTTTTATATCATTTTCTGATATTTTTGAAAGGATTATCATAATTATTGTTTTTTAAGTTAAGTGGAAAAAATTACGTAAAATATGCAGTGAAATTCAAGATATAACAGCATATAGCATTTCATGTATATCAATATACATATTTATATATATGTATATATTGTATGTTAAATGCGCAGCTTGTCCTAGGCATGGAGCACTTTCTCTTTAGCGCAGATACTTAAAGGCCAATCTGAGAAGGATGCTGATTGTTTCATGGTCGTAGCATCGGTTATTAGCATATAGTAGATAACAGCTTTTACGTACTTCCTTTCCACCTAGCACGATATTGATAAAAATGTCGAGGCCGCGATTATTTTTAAGCTATAAATAAGTTACAACTCTAGAAATTTTCATAAATTAAACACCGAGAGCACAAAATCGCCTCCTTCGTTTAATTTCAAGTCGACTTCCTTTCGACTAGCAGAATTTTAAGAGTTATTTGAGAGTTAATTAAAGCGCGACATCTTCATAAAAAAAAGATCGACTTCATTAAACTTTAATATCAACAAGTCCGGAAAAGATACTAACGTCCTGTGTATATTTAAGATTCATCCACTCTTACGCGTGTTTACCCACGGGCGTTGCGCATTATCGTGGAGAATCGCGTCAAAATGACACGTCGACCGTAGTGCGCCACGTATAGTTACACCGCTACTCTTCCGTAATTACAACTCGCAGCACCATTAATTTTCGTATCGTTTCCCCCGTTGCCGGCGTGAAAGAGAACAGTGGAGCGTAGAGCGTATCCCCAGACCTCAACGCGGAGTATCTCGCGTACGGAGCCGCATTTCCTCGTCGCTCGCGGCCGTTGTTCCAGCTAATCGCTCTAAAATCATATTTTTCCGCTCGCGAAATCGCGCGCCTTCGCTTCTGCGCCGCGGAAAAGTGCATCTCGTCCGGGGCACGGTGAAAGCACGGACCACCTCCCACCCCCTTGCCCCCTAGATCACGAGCGGCCAGGGGAACGAACGCGCGCACTCCCGGGGGGCCCTCTCACTTTCGCTCTCCGGAGAAAGTCCGGCCGCCCCGTCGTCGTCGTCGTCGTCGTCATCGTGGTCCCCCCGTTTCCCCCCCTTTCCCCCTTTCATCCTCTCTATGCTTTGTGGAGCTCCCCTCGCTCGTCTCCAGCCCCGTAAAAGAGTCTGCTTGCCATCGCGCTCGCCTTGACGACCAGAACTACGGTGCACGCTGTTACGTACCCCCCCTCGTCCTTCTCGCCCGCTCCTCCCAATCTCCCGCCGTCCCCCGTCCCGCACCCGCGACGCTTGTGCACTTCTTCTGCGGTGTGCTCTCGCGATCCGACGTGGGGTTAATGCACTCCTAGAGCAAACCATAACCTTAGCCGGAGTCCTCGGAGAGGCGCGGGAATCTCGCTACCGACGACAGACGGATGGGTCCCGCGGCGTGCATTTATAATCGAATTAGAGCTTTTTTTTTTTTTAGAAACGCGTTAATTCACATTTGACTCGCTTTTCACAATTAATTCGCTTATTAATGATTTCTTGAGGGAATCATTAAAATCTGTTGTAACAGTCTATCTTTTATATTAAAAAAAAAATCAGATGTAGTCCAATAATTAATAAAAAGAAATATAATTATCTATGTACAAAAGTTGCCTCCTAGAAAGTTATTTATCATTTCTCGATTTTTCAAACTGCAAAGTCAACTTTGGACTTTCAACTCAACGAGCTGTTTACACGTTTAATATTTTTGCAATTATCGGGTCTAAAAATTTTCACATTCTCAACGTTCGAATTTTACAATCTTAGAATCGTGTCAATATTCTAATATCGAGGATCGAGGCGATAATTGGCTCTCGAGTAGCAGATTTCGTCCAGCGGAAAGTAAACGGTGCCGGATTACAACGCGAGAACGATCGCGCGTATCAGGGGAAAGTATCTCGGAAACACGTGCGATTATCATACGACGTCGCGGTCGGACTCCAAATGGGACCTTTTGGCGGAAAACGCACGCCGAGACGCTTGTATAAAACGGCATCGTTAAGAGAGATGCGAGTGAGATACACGATTAAGATTCGTGGACAGGGACCTTGGCGCGCATTGTTCGTGTGCGATAATTGGCCGCGGTTTTGTATGCGTGCTCCTTCGACAGACAGAATAGTTTATCTCTCGTACGTCTCTTTCTCTATCGAACTGACTCGCGTTATCTCTCTCCTTCTCACCTCTCTTTCTCTCGTCTCTCGCACTAGAAGCGATAGACTCTATAGTGGTAGAACGTCGGTCCAGGGCCGACGGGCGAGCGCCTTGGAGGCGTAATGACGATCATAGAACTCTCGAGGCCAACCCACGAGACCCGGAGTTTCACGAAAGCAAGATAAAAGATTCGAAAAGAGACAAATACATATGAAATGTTCAAATACAATAGATACCTACTAGATGAGCTTAAAACAATATATTTTGAGTAGGATAGTTGGAGAAATATTTGTTTTCGCGAATGAAAAGACACATACATATATCGATAAGTTAAACATTAAGATCATTAATAACAAGGCCAAATCTCTCGATTTTAACCGGATCCTTTGTCAAAAGTCCAAATCTCAAAATGTTTAATGACGAAGATTACTAATTGTAAGTAACTCAATAAATAAAAGAAAGTCTTTGCTTAAGATAAAATCAAATTTGAATTGCAAATCTGTATGAAAAAAAAAGAGAGAAACACTTCCTGTAGATACATGCAATGGTATCTCATCAACCCGTCATAGATGTATAAATAATTTCTATTATTATTTGAAAATTAAATTTATATCGAAATTACGATTTCTCTCGACATTCTTTTATTCTTCCTAGAAACTATATTTTGCCAAAAATAAAAATTGTATTAATATATGTATGTTTATAAAATATATCCTGTTTTATCTCCATGTTGCACATTATTCAATTCTTAATATGTATTAATTACTCTGTATAACCTCTAATATTGCCAATATCTGTACATTATATAATTGTTGTGTGTTGTTATAACAATATATAAAAAATCAAGTTTTTTTACATAAAAATAATAAAATTCTGAGCAAACGATAATAAAAGATCTTTAGATATAATTAACCAATTCAAGTTATTAAAAATTAGCGAACCATAGATTCCTTTTTATTTTAATCGAAAGCTATGGCTTTTACCTAAGTTCAGAAATCCTGTCTTTTTTGCGATCATAAACTACAGTTTAAATGAAAAAAAATCGATATCATTCTTAATTCGAAGAAGGGTAGCTGCCAATTTCGAGTAGCATTCGCGCGACACGTGACACGTCGTTTTCGCGAATGTAGAAAAGCGTGTCGCGATAACTATGGGGAGGTCACTACGGCGAGATTAATCGGGCCGATAGGCAGCGGCGCGGAAAATTTTAAATCACGTTGTCCTCGGAATTCGCGCGATAATGGACATTATCGCGTGTGCCGTGGTCCAACGGAATACATTACTCGGGGGGCGATGTCGCGGATTGCATCCTTCGAAGTCTTTTACGTTGAAGAAATCCCTCAGCGAATGATACGCTCGTCGCGCAATGCACGTAACGACGTTACGCGAGATAAAATCGCGAATTACTGTGTATATTCGCGATAACGAGTACGTCGCGTGCACGACGCACGCGTTTTAACGATGCAATTATGGCCCACTGAGTTTTCGTTTTATCGAAGGAAGCGAAAACGAATGCATGTCTCCTTCGTGAAATAAAAAAAAAAACTTCTAACCCAGAAATTAATTTACGGCCTACATTACGCACAATATACGAACGAAGCGTGCGAATACCGCACAATTCGAAACCTTTGTCGTTTAACGTCATAATGATAATGACAAAACGGCAGAAGTGTGTAAATACAATGCGCTCACAAAAGAATTCAAATTCATTGTCACACACTCTGCATAAATTAGAAATTTTTTATAAATTTAATAGATCCACGACGCGAATTGTCGAGTAAGGACCTTGATGGAAAACGACTTTTCTTGCTTCTCTCGCCCGAGGTATCGCAGTATGAGAGATCACAACATCATTACGATTACGAATTAGGATCCCGACTAACGGAACTCGTCCCCGTCAGCTTCAATTTCCAGCGTGCAATCGCTATGCAATCTCAATCTCTCCGACGCACAGTCTCTGACACGAACTTAGACTCCGCGAAGTGTTGAAAATAACTATTCCAACGTCCCTGACGAGATGAGAATGTTGAGTTCACCGAGAATAGTGCGTTAGCTGTTGCGACTTCGCACTTCCTACTCGAGGCTCGTACGCATCATCTCACCACGCGCACGCACGCGTGTGGATTTTTGCGTACGTGTGTGCGAGACTAACAACAATAATAAGGTTGAGTCATGCGCGTCAGAGACCTTCGCAAACAGAAGAAGGGCCTTGGTCCGTGCCCCGGGCAAGGCGAGGATCTCCGGCGTGATTACTCGGACGTGTGCGGCCTCCTTCTCAAATTCAACGTCCTTTTTCGGAATTATGAGACGTCTCTGAAAATTTGTGGACCACCATCAATGATACCACATAGTGGTCCCTTCCGTCTTTAAATGCAAAAGAAATATGCAAAAACTAGCTTCGCAAAAATCGTTAAAAAATTAAAAATCGAAAGTGAACAATAATACAATTATATTAAGACGTTCGAAATATCAGTTATTTTAAACAATTAAATAAAAGAGAGAATATTTTAAATTAAAAATTAATTAAATATTGCAAATTGAAAATCAAAGCTTCAGCAACAATTATCTGACTCATTTTCTGCTTATATTGTATATTTTAATTATAATTTTTTCACGAGGTGTCAACTTCATATTAAATTGCTAAAGCTAGTTTTTCCTAAGAAGAATCTTGATGAAAAAAGGAACGCGCAGGAGGCACGCGTAAAGAAATCAGCAATCACGCCCGGTTGGAAGCCAAGGGTCGCCATCTGTTAAAATCCGTGGCCTGGAATTCGCCTGGTTTTTGTCTCTCGTGAAACATTACTCAGTGCGAGTGGCCATCGTCGCCTTGCCCTTGTAAATAATTTGTGACAAATGCTTCTGCGAGAATGTATTCGCTCTGTTTGCAATTCGCAAACGCGCACAGAATGCACCGAAAGCCGTGATATAGAAAAGCTTTGAGTTTTTAAGAATCTCTAATCGAAAATCCATTTCCACATAGTACATCATAAACAAAATTAATATATTAAGCACCGCAATACAATAGATTATTTAAATTATTTATACAAAATCTCTCTCTCTCTCTCTCTCTCTCTCTCTCCTTACGCTTTAGATAATCAATGTTAAAAACTCGGATTATTTCGATCATGTCGAAAAATATTGCACGGCGAGTAACCTGCGGATTTAACGATCGCGCGAGAGGAATTTCTCTTCATCGTTATATTATTTTGAATGCCTATGCGCACAATCGGATCGTACGCTTAATCACTATGACAAAGCAAGCGACTTCCTTGAAGGCGACGGTCGCTTTTCAATGCGTTCGATGGGGGGGGCTTCAATAACGGCGATGCCGTAAGGACGCGTTTTACAATCCGCGTCTTCTCGACGGAGGCTGACAACGCCGCGCGTTGAAATCCGTCGCCAGTCATGTTCCCGACTGGTCAACAGTCTGGAATGGACGAGACTAACGTCGGCTAGAGCGCTATATACATACATCAAATCGACTCGCCACATTGTATCTCACACCAATTTCGAGACGAAACTTGGAAGTGAAATTACTCGAATACACAATTCTCCGAATTTCGGAAATATATAATTGATAATGGTAGTTTAAAATTAATTGTTATTATCATTATCATGATCAAACAACAGATTTACAATGGGATAAAATGTGACAGTTTGTTCCGCTCAGTGGAACATAGTGCTCTAAAGCCAAGGAAATGTTTTTCGTAAGAAGATCGTACGAGATTTCAGTATCGCCCGAGGGGAGATAGAATCATCGAAGGTCGTTGACGTCAGCCATTGCGCTCTGAGTAATGCAATAATGAAAACGCGCAGCGCGAGAAATTAGGCGAAGCAATGCGCCTTGGAAAATTCTTGCTCAGCAGGCATGTGACAAGCATGTGGAAATATCTTTATGCATGTTCCTACTATGGAATTTTGGAAAGATGCACATTACTCTTAAAAACATAATGGGGACCAGCTGATTCCAATTAGTGCTTGATTTTCACTTTCAATGACAAAAATTAACAATTTATTAGAGAATAATTTGTATAGTTTAAAGGAGTTAAAACAGAATAAAATTATTAGTAACTATAACAAAGTGAAGGAAAATATTTAGATTCATTACACTTTAATGTCCGATTTAGAATCACGTAAAGCTGAACTGCATCAATGCAATTTAACATATCTAATTTTAGTTTATTCTCAATCAATCTCATCTGTGATTCAAAATTATAATCATATGCCTTCTACAGTCTCGAGAAAAACACGCAAAAATTTCAAGCACATCCTATAATAAACACATTTTGAAAAAATGGTTATTGTTAGACAATCGCACATGACAATCGAAGCTAATGTTACGGAAATATATTTACATATTGTGATATTACGCGCAAAATTCTAATGAAGGTGAATAAGAATGTAACGGCATCGATAATGTAATTGCGCGCAATTATTCAAAAACGCTGTTAATTTATCGATATGGTAATTGAACTATTATAGTCTAACTTTTTTTTTGTTATCGCTCGTAGAAACACGTATCGACAATGCTGCGTTTAAGAATGCGACAAGAAAGAGAGCAGATGCCGGTAAATTCAATTATCGCCAACTGCAGGGAGTCTGTAAGCGGGAGCATCGATTAATATCGCGATGCACGTGAGCGGCTCCGAAATCCCGCGACTGATCAATCCTAGGATCTTGCCCAAGCTCCGTTCGCATCGCGAAATCACATCGATTAGATGAGACGACTCTGATTCATCGATTCGCGAGAGCTAATCAATAACAGCCTTGCGGCTGTCGAAACGATTAATCGTTTATCGTACGCCGCGTCTCGTGAGAATATCAGTGACGTAAAAAGTACATTAGTTGCCTAAATATATCATACTTCTCTCCTTGAGCAGAAACAATTCAACGTTCTTATCTGTATTTAATGTTTTTTTTATCGGAGATAAAATCCAATAAAATTATTTCAATGGCACTTACTGATAAAATATGTCAAATTTATCCAAGTTATCCGAATCAAAAATTGATTTCGAGACATGTTCAACTAATAATTTAATATTTGTTAACAAATTTAATATCTCGATTGTACATATTGAAGTCTTCTATCTTCTCTATTAAAGTATTCTATTTAAACTTTTAAATTAAAATAATAATTAAGATAAATTCAAGATGTAGATGTATGCATGTTTTACGTTTTTAATTTATGGTGAAACTCTACTCCGAGTAATAAACGCGAATGTCGAACATCCTTTTTTTCCGCGTCTCTTTTGCATATCCCTAATACGATGACGGTGTTGCAACCGGTTTTGGATCAAGGATCAATGGTCCTCGCGATTCTCATGAGCGTTGGTGTTTCGAGGCAAGCACAAGATCGATTAATGACCCTAACCTAATTAGTCAACGACGGTGAGAGAAAAGAACGAGGAAGAAAGACGAATAAAAGGATGAATGTACTCACAAACACGAGACAATCGATTGAATTGAAATATTCGTAATTCTCCTTTCGAAGCAGCTTGGAATAAGAGACGCCAGCGATTATTGTCTGGTTATATTGCACAGACATTCTATAAATAAACACCAATCGCAAATATTATCATCCATATAACAGTTAAAGAAATCAATAATAATTAAAAAGCCAATAAAGCTGTTTATGTGTTGCTTATTTTGCTACAATATTCGCAGAATGATCGTTCATCGAATAATGAAGCGGAATTTCTTCGTGATGTTAATTTCTTTCCTCTTGTTTTATAACAATAAAATAAACAAAAAAGAAAAACTCGTCTGATTGAAATTGAATACTAATTAGAGATCCAATGTATGTATACTATACTATGTATATACAATAAACCATGTAATATATATATATAAAAGTTAAATATATCCTAATCGGTGTCTCATTACTAACGAAATTAAGGTCCAATTAAGTAATTCTCGCGCGCACGTGCAAAAGCCACAAGGGAGTATTTATTTTCGTTTATCTTCCGCGACTAGTAAATCGGAACAGGGGATAACCATTTATATAATTTCCTCTTTGCGACCAATTAACTCATTAATAAAAAGATCATCATAATTTTGATATATAGAATTTGAGTTACGATTATTTTTGTTGTCTGAAAGACATTAAATATATGAATTTTGGAATTGATATTAATTTTAATAATTTATTGGAATTTTTAAATTAAATTTAAAAACTGTAAAATGGACATTTATTATTAAAATTATTTCATTTATAGCAAAATATTCTAAATACGGTCGTGCCTTTTAAAATTTAACATTTTTTTTAAACATGAGTGAGCGCATTCTTCGCAAACGAGGAGAGTTAAGCCGAAGATGGCATAGCTAATATCGGTGCAGCGTCCTTCTGAGACAGCCTTCTGCCTTCATTGCACTGCGACTTCTCGCAGTGACAGTGACATTACATATTCATTCCGCACATCGTTCCACGATATATCTGACGTCATAATCTACGGCAGAGATTCACTCGCGCAGAATTTCCGCATGTATCACATTTTTTTTTTTACAGTCAAACCCAAAGCTCGACTAACGCTTGACTGCCATTAAATTCGTGTCAATGTTATTCGCGCACTAACGATCTGCCGTTACCTTCGTTTCTCTTGGCGACTACTACGTATCGATCCCACCTATATCTTACTACATGTCCATGGAAACGCCAATTTGAATGATGATTTATTATTATAAATAAGACCGTGATGTGCATTTTTTACTGTGCGAATAAGAATGCGTCAATTATAACTCTATGTTTTTCTCTCAATCGATCACACGTTCATTAACTTTACAGTGAATATTTCTGAAAATATTATATCTCTTTCTTGTCTTGTTTTTTTCTTCAACTTAAAAGCTTTTAATATATACTTCCAGGTTGAGACACATTACGCTAAATGAACGAGGCTTTAATAAACGCACGGAAAATGACATGTTCGTTCGAAAAATGAAAGACCGCATTTATCATCCAACCGCGTGATGCGTTTCATTCATTAGCTTCGAACTTGGCTTCGCAAATATTTCCATTATGACGATGACGAGTGGTGTTTACTTGACGTGTTTCAAAATCCACCGGCATCCTTAGCGCAAAACTCGCACGATCGCGCCGTTCCGAAGGTAAACCGCTCCAAGGTAAACTAAAGGCAGCCGTGGCTGCAATTGTTTAATCGGTCGCAACAATAACACTCGATTCAGCATAATTTTGCGCGTCTTGCGTACCGCGTGATATTCAACAAACGCGCAAATACGAGTCATCACGAGGAACGTGTCCCTGTAATCGCGAGCTTCGAACAAAACATGATCACGAAATTCTCGTAAATGCTAATAATAATGCTAAAATCTAAAGGGTTTATTATATAAGTGAGCGATTTATTTGAAAACACATATGCGCGAAAATACACGTAGCAAGAATATAAATTATATATTTGCACGGAAAGAATACCCATACATCCTTGGCAAAAAGATACCTCACAACTTTCTCATTCTTTTCTAAATTAAAAAATAAATTTTAAAACTTGTTCAATATGGATGTTTTATGATCGAAATTTTTTAATTAACATAACTTGTGCATATCTTTAAATTAATTTATCGATCATGGACAGAATTATAACGGTAAGGAAAAAAAAATGTACAAAATTTTACTGAATCACTAGTTCTATATGTGCATACATTTCCATGTATTTTATATTTAGATATTATGTAAAAATTTTGTCAGTACATAGAGAAGACCTTTCTGAGGATTTAGGCCATAATAAATGATTATTCTACTGCATATCATAAATATGAATTCTATTTTCTTCCATCTTCGGCAAAGCTAAATAAAAAATATCTAAATAAAAAAAAAATATCTTTTTAGGCGTGAGTAAATGAAACCTATTGCAAAAGTTCGTCTTTTCGGCCCGACAGTTTCCGCTTTTACAACTTGCGTCGGCACGCACAATATTAATAGCAAAAGTTAAATCCCCCTCTCGGTTGCAAGACTGCCGAAATGAGATCAGACCAATGCAAAAACTTTCTCCGGTCGGTCCGTGCACCGGTCCTTGACCATGACCGCATTTCCCATGGTCCCCGGGGCGGCCTGCGCAGGGCGGCCGCTTCGCTTCGCTCCGCGCCGCGCCGCGCCGCACCGAGGTTACGTCACGCGCGCGCAGGGCACGCGGCGCCCTGTGCACGCGCGCGTGCGATTACGTCTAGCCGGCTGCCCCCACC
>VBVQ01000165.1:0-82495 GCA_011636635.1 Tetramorium simillimum | reverse complement strand
ACAAAAATGTGTTAATTTATTGCACGCACTTACTGCTGTTCTATCTTACTACTGTAAAATAATAATTATTGTTAGTATAAAAACAATTTCACGTCAAAGGAATTAATATAGAAAATATACTTCACATCTTATTAAATAAAAATTATTATTTTTTTCTTAATAGAAGAGTTGGAGAGATGAGTCCAGCTAATAAATATAAAAATTTTTTTAAATAAAAATTTTATAGATTATAAGGAGCTTTAATAAAAATTTCTAGAGCTTATTTACTGAATTACGTTTTGATTAAATACATATTCATATTTTTAAACATAAGTATTTGACGATCAAGCAATCATAATATTAAATTAATTGGAATAATAAATTAATAATACTATCATACTGATATTTCTTATTAATAACATGCTGATCGAAGTTTATGCTGATCTCAAATTTTTGCTTATGATTAGAACATCGAACATGCGTAAGTCTTCCTTCCTATGCTCGATCGATTCATTTAATTTTAACAGGAACTAATTAACTTGCTAGACTGATTTCCTTTGTTACAAGGTAATCTACGTCGATACTTGTAGGGCGTGATAGGCGTAATGAACTGCGTCGTAGGGCACTTTATTTTCACGGTCTCGCGGACAGAATCACCATTAACGATATACACACAGAATAAATAAATTCTGTTTAAGTATACTATTTTTAAGGGATGAGACTTTTTAAAATATTTGGTTTGAAAGATTGATACACATACATAGAAGATATTTGATGATACGTTTTAAAGTATTAATTCTTTAACAGTTTAAAGACAATTTAAAGTATTATAAAATTTAACAAAACTTTACTATAAGTGATATTAAATCAAGATTTTAGTTATGAAGTATTAAAATTATTGAACAATATATATGTATATTTATATGGAATGCTTAATTGAGAGAATATGTCAGTTGCCTTAAAACATTGTATATTCTACATAGACAATATTCTACTACACTGTATATTCTACTATAATTGATATTTAAAATTAATCTCTGTACCTTTTTTAAAAATAAGATTATCGAAGTTTGAACGAAAAACTTTCGAGATTTTGTATCAAAAGTTAGAAGAGGTTTAAAACAATATCTAAGACTATTATTGCAAAAGATTATTAATCCTTCGTTACTCGCGTGAAGTTTTGGTACATATTTCATCGCGTGGGATATAATAGTATCCTAGATAAAAAAATTTATAACTTTTAAATAAACAAAAAAATCACGTCGATTAAATATTATAATTACAAAATGTTACTATTTATTTAAAAGCTTATCTACATTTTAACATGTAATCTTGGCTTATTTTCTTAAATCAATTAAAAACTTACTGAGAAAAATTCAAATTTATAATAAATATTTAAAAACCAGGATACTCTGTGATAATGAAAGTGAGTAATGAAAGGTTAATTCATCACGAATGTCAAATAGAAAAAGTTTTAATTAATGCTTGTATGTAAAGCAAATTTTTTTCAAGTTCTCCAAAACTTCTTCACTGTGTATGGAAAATTCGCCGATCTAATAAATGACTTGTCTGATTTTTCTCAGGGCTCGGCAGACTCAAACTACTCGCAGCCGAGCTCGGATCTTTCGCTGGACGAGGAGAAGGAGAGCTTGCGACGCGAGAAGGAGAGGCAGGCCCTCAATCAACTCGAAAAAGCCAGAGTAAGTCATTGATCCTTCGTGCGCTCCAGTTTGCTCCGCTCGCACAGCTCCGTGCTCATTTTTATTTTTCTGCGCGTGTTGGATCACCGTTTATCGATCGTGTGGGTGTCTCATTATTGCCATCATATTTCCCCGGCGCGTTATAAACTTCATGAATTTACATGAGCAGCGACATAGCTGGACGCGTCTGCAATTTCAAGATAGATAGCGAAAGACAAAGAAACGGGGACTCGGCGAAGTGCCAATCCGACACTTCGCGAAACTTCTTCTCGCACACGTAGTCCAAGCTATGAAAATAAATCTATGGAAAAATACGATCTATGGTTTGTACGAGTGCTACGGCTTTAACGTGGCAGTAATGCTTAAATGCGGCAATAATGTCAGCAATTCACGTATCGACAAGTGTTTTACGAGGAACATGCACGAGACATTTTTCGAAGTATTGATATACTTTTATGGATTATTTTACTTTATTAGCGAATGAACTTCATTCATAAATTTTTAGCGAATCATACTAAAATATATACAATACTCACTATTCATAAATTTTGCTTAAACGTATTCTTTTCTTTTAATTCTTCTTTTATCTAAAATTTAATTATAAAGTATTAATGATAAGATGTACATCTTTCTTGTGTTACAACATTGTTTTATACACTTTACGTTTATAAATGTTCGAATAAAGAATTCAATCTACAAAAATCTTCGCTCATAGTGGATTATATAACGATAGATTGTAGGATCAAATAGTAAACGCGGATGAAATTATAAAATAGCACGAACGTCAAATGCGAGGATCTGATCGACTCAGTCTTCTTCGGCTTAACGGTGAACGGATATTGATTGGCGAGAGACGACCTTCGAAGGATAGAGCTCGTCGCAATAAAAATGAAAAGCTCCACAATACTCTTTTATTCTTTATTGAACCAACGATGTTGTCACTAGCAAAATGCGTCCACGCATAAGCTGACAATGTGTCGATCGGCTGTGAAGCTCGTCAGCGGTGTGGCCGGCTTTTATTTTCCATTCCATACACGCGATATAACTAGTTATATGTGTTTATGTACACGTCGCGATATAGAAGCTGCACCGTGACCCGATAGAAAAGTCGATAACACGGGCAAGGGAACGATGATACGTAACTAAGCGCGATGGTACGAGACGACACCGCATTTGTCGTCTGATCATAATCCGATTTCCATGACGAAATAATCACGGATAAATTACATATTTTTAAAATAATGCTAGCGTTTGGATAAAATTTATTTAAACGTTAGATATTTAAAACTTACTGTTATAACTTATTGTAACTTCTAACTGTTGTAATTTATAACTTATTTTAAATGTCCTTAAACACGCACGTTAGATAATTTATTATAGTACTGCAGTATTGCATTGTTTAGCAAAAGATAAAAATTTGAAGATAAAGAGTATAAATAAATCAAATTAAATTTAAAGGTAGTCATTATAAATCAATTGATTGAAGAAATAAAAATATGCGTTCTCGTTTTTATATAATTTTTTAATGTACATTGTAGACGAAGCCGGTAGCATTTGCAGTGCGGACTAACGTGAGCTATGACGGATCCGTCGACGATGACTCACCTGTCCACGGTTCGGCCGTCAGCTTCGACGTCCGTGACTTTCTTCACATCAAGGTACGAGCACACGTTTTCTGTCTCGTAGATTTCCTTCTTGTTCAACAACTCGAAAATTTTCTTCTTCCTAATAAATCGTTTCTTTTCAGGAGAAGTACGACAACAACTGGTGGATTGGCAGGCTCGTGAAAGAGAATTGCGACGTGGGTTTCATCCCGTCACCTGTGAAGCTGGAGGCCTTAAGGTTACAGGCGAGCGCCGCGCGTGGCACGAAGGGCCTCTACTCGACGCGAGGAGGGTCTTCAGGGAACCTTGGCGAGAGTGGTATGCCCTCACGTGGTTCCACACCACCTACGCCAGGTATCCTAGCACGTCCTTCTTTCTTTCCCCCAAAAGTCACGGTGTACCCAATTCGGTGTACCTGATCGGGAACTTTCTCAGCTTGATCTACGACAGTGAATTGCAGGCGGACGGATCGTTGCCACAGGCCGGTCGAAACAAAAAAATGTGACGAATAACACTCGCTTGAGATCCTAAGTATCCCACTATTTGAGACATACAAACACCAGCTTCGAAATGCTTATATCGCCCCGAGAACTTTAGAACGAAGCAACTTTCGTGTAGTTCGCAAGCGAATAAAGCTGCATGCGCGCAAATAACATTAGTTTAATATTGTAAGACATTCAATAGAACATAGAGAATTTAACGTTATTGTACTCTGTCAGTTTAACAAGAAATTAACACCTAAAGTGTCAGAATCCGTTTCCTTGTTCCTTGCGGTTTACACAGAGTTATGAGCTTCATCATCTTTGCTCTCTCGCGAAAAGAAATTGCTCACTACTGTGCTCTCGCTTCACACGCCCTATTAGTTTTCATTTCATTGCTAAAGTCATCGGGTAAGTCATCGTATTCGTGCAACTCATCAACACACATGCGACTCTTAGTACTGCTGTACCTAGCTGCTGATCTCTGATAGCCGCTGCTATAAGCAGAGACACAAGCATAAATTAGCGAATTATATCTAGGCTGCATCATATCAGTTGAGTGCTTCTTAATAGCTTCTTTGAGAGAAAGAGGGACTCGTCGATCGCACGACGTACAGATGAGTCTTCGAGTAACCCCGAAACGTATTCTTTCGATAGGTGACGACAGCGATAGCGTCGGGAACGTGCGACCCGGCAAGGCGACCCTGACGACCCCACCCGCTAAGGAGAAACGGAAGAACTTCTTCAAGAAGCCGGTAAACGCTCGGCGAGCCGCGCTATTGCGAATATCTGAACGCATCACGCACAGCTTATCACTTTTTGAGCTTTTACACTTGGATTAGTAGGCGCCGTACGCCCACTGAACTGGCGTGATGCTCAATGATGTCATGCATAATAATAGATGTCACACTGGGATGATAAAAAAAAAAATGTCTGACAAGTCTAGAATTGTTTGCTCCGATATTGATTATTGCTCACGGTTTATTTAATACTCTTCCTTACAATTCAGATGATAGCTGTGTCCAATAGCATGATGCATTTTTCTCACGCTAGTTAGACGTACAGACAATTCCTATTAAATGTTTCTATCTAATGTATGACCTTGCGACTCTAGGCTCTGTCCATGTCGAAGTAATTTTCCTAGCAATATTAGTTTATATTTTCAAATCGAAATTTTATTAACAAAAATTTTTAGATGAAATAAGAAGCATAAAATTTTGCTATCGAAAGAGACTCTGCGGTAATATTGAGTTCTATTGGTGAGTAAATAAATTTATATGGACATGGTCTAAGATGATAAAATTTACCAGTCGACTCCAAATAAATTTTTCATAGACTAACACGATTCTCTCTCCTGCACGGATATAAATAGAATTCATGTCTCTAAATGTGCATTTCTGTAATACATAATATATATTTGTTTTTATTCCTTGCCTTTAGTTCTAAAAATATGATAAAATAAAGATTTTAAATGTGATTAATTTTTACGATATTTTAGATAAATTATGTGCCACGTCGAAGATTTATTATGTGGATTTATTATTAGTGGATTAAATAGGTTTTTTAATATCCACAATTCCACAAATAGTTTGAGGAATCTTCATATTTTACTTGATTTGAAACTTTTTGCGACAAAAATATATTATCTGTAATGTTAAATGTACCCAATAATGGGAAACGACTGGTAAATATTTTTATTATTTTAACACACTGTTGATCACTCTTTCTCACCGTCACGACGCGTATAGCGTTCGACCAGTGATTAATCCTACCCGGGGCGTGTCGCGGCGAAAATCATTCACCACCATAAGGTAGAATATAGCTGAAACGATTAGTCCATAGGAGGCCGTTAATACCTTAGATATCGTAGTTACTAACATGCTGCTTGGCCAAAGTACCTTCGGTGCTCGAAGAGGATGTCCCGTGGGCGTTCGCACGCTCAGGGAAGGACTTTGGCCGTGCAGGAGGTCGCATGTGTCAAGTCGACGTGGCCATTAACTGATTTCAATGTTTCAATGTTGCATACCGTGCTCACGCAGTCCTACGTAAGTGAGACTATCCTGGGGCCGATATTGGCGAACGGGCCTCGTCTCGGTTGGCTGAACTGATCGTTTGCTCGGATTTTCAGGAGACGACGACTCCCTACGACGTGGTACCTTCCATGAGACCCGTGGTGCTGGTCGGGCCGTCGCTCAAGGGTTACCAAGTGACGGATATGATGCAGAAGGCACTCTTCGATTTTCTCAAACATCGCTTCGAAGGCAGGTCTGTCGGGACTGTTTAGACATCGTCTCACTCCTGTGTGGTCTGACCTCTTTTTATTACTAACAAAGAAAAACGGACAGCTATTAGTTCTAAGCTCAAGCTGACTTTCTTTCTCGTACTAACAAGGAAATACGGACGCTGCCATTAATTCTTTTCACGTACGCGCTCTCTCTCTCTATAGCTAAACCTGGTTTGACCCACAGTATATTACTGCTACAATATGCTAACACGCACTAGCAAATGTCGTGACAAGGTTTTTTAATACTGAAAATTTATTATTTAATATTACAACATAAGTTATTACATAATAAATTTACATATTAAACTTAATATTAAGTTTAATATGTAAACTTGTTACGTAATAGCTTATGTGTTTATATTATTAATTTCATCAAAAATTATTTATCATTACAGAATTATCATCACGAGGGTAATGGCAGATATATCGTTAGCAAAGAGATCCTTGCTGAACAATCCAACTAAACGAGCGATCATGGAACGGTCGACCAGTAGGAGCAGTTGTTTAGCGGAAGTTCAGCAAGAGATCGAGAGGATTTTCGAACTTGCTCGAACTCTTCAGGTTTGTAAAAATATTCCAATTTAAAGTTTCTAACACTTTTTCTATTTTCTTATTTAAATATTCATTTTATTATCGCAAATACATTTTCCATGAATAATTTAAGCACAACAAATTAATTTGTGTCGAATAAATTAATATGCATTTCCAGCTAGTTGTTTTGGATTGCGACACCATAAATCATCCGTCGCAATTGGCGAAGACCAGCTTGGCGCCCACTATCGTTTACTTGAAGATTTCTTCGCCGAAGGTTCTGCAGAGGCTGATCAAGACCCGAGGAAAGTCACAGATACGTCACCTTAACGTACAAATGGTGGCCGCGGAAAAACTGGCGCAATGTCCGCCAGAAATGTTCGATGTCATCCTGGATGAGAATCAATTAGAGGAGGCATGCGAACACGTGGCCGAGTACCTGGAAGCTTACTGGAGGGCGACGCATCCGCCTGACTTTTCTACGGTGCCGCGCGCCGTGCCTGCACCCGATGCACCAGCGGATACGTATCCGCAACGCGTGCCATCAGGTATCACGATTTGTCTCGATAAATCGAACATCATTAACCACATTTATAAACATTTAAAAATTCTTAGATTTGCAGATCTATACATTCCCAACTGAATGTGAGACAAATTAGCTTCAAATTAATTTACGACGGACAGATCTGCGTCGCAAGGACCAGAATTATTATATTTGCACGTCGAGGAAATTATGTCAAATACAGAGAATTCCAAATCGGTCAAGGACGTTTTCGTCTCGCACGAACAATAATGGAATTCGGGACAATAGAGAGATTTTAAATAGCACGGGTGGAATATCAGTACTCTCGGGAGCCAATATTTCGGTCGTTCGGTAATGGTTTTGTGGAAAGCGTCCAAAACCGTTGAGAGACGCAAGAGACAATGTAAAAGCGACGATGATTTGCGATGATGTATTACTTTTGGCAGCTACATCGTTGTGTACGACGTAAATCGACGCGTCATACGTCGATTGACGTCTTTAGCGCTGTCGATCTGAAATCAAACTCATCTACGAACATATTTGGCAATGCTTAAAGCTAACTAGAGATCGAAATATTGGCTTCGAGGAAATTGTGTTATATCACTAACAAGTAAACCTATGTCACTCACCGATTTTAATGAAACTTTACACATTTCTAGAACTATGAAAAATATTTTATATGTATTTTTTTCTATCGGTCAAAGTTCGTTCTGAAGAGTGAAAACTACCCTTTAAAAGTAATGGATAGATTTTATATATCAAATGGAATAAGTTGAAAGTTTTAAAAAACAAAAAATAAAAAGTAAAATGCTTATAAGTAGAGGGTTTTTGGGATCGTTGAAACTAAATTTGATGTCAAAAGTAGGAAATTCATAATGGCGGTCCGAATATGGCAGCTACATACATTAAAAAACATTACTCGAGTACCTCAGTATATCCTTGTTGTTCACCGAATATTAAACCTTGACCGATAAAAAAAATATGTATCAAATATTTTTCGTAATTCTACAAATATTCAAAGTTTCATTAAAATCGGTGAATGACACTTCCGTAGGTTTACTTGTAAGTATATTTCGAGAAAATTATTTTGAGAGATTATTAACACGCATTTAAATATCTCGTAATATTTAATACAGTATAATCCGTCCATATATTTCACATTTTCGAAATGCCCTTCTTGAATATCCCGATCCTCGCTCGTGCTTTCTAAATTCCTCCTCTTCAAAAATCTAACAGGACTCAATTTTGCCACTAACATTCGACATTTTCTTCTTGTCCTATCAGGTGCCTCTCATGAGCCTTACTATCATCGAAGAGGTAACCCAATATTTTCCTTGAGCATATTTTTGCACTGTCATATTCCTTATTTTTGTCTTCATTTAGCACATACAGTTTGCTAACTGCACGTCGATGTCGCATGAAATCGTTTTAGAAAATAGGATCCCTTTCGAAGACCCGCTAGAAATTAGTTGGTATAGTTTGAGTATTATGAGATCTGCACAGTTTATTATTGATATTATACTCATTTACGAGTTTTTATTTTATAGCATGGCATTAAACTTGAATGTTCGAAGTAGAGCAATTTCACGATTTATGTACCAACATAGCAGTACATACGTTCTGTTTTTCCAATGATAATAATTTTACAAAATTGTGTTTTTTATTAATGTTTTTAGATACATAATCTTTTTATTTATACGGGATTGATATTTATTACGTTATAATGCAATTTAAATGTCAAGCACTTGCACATTCTCTGTTTAGATAATTATATGTATAATGCTATAGAATTTTTTATGCACGTACATTACAGGTATTTTGATGTTATTTTTAATTTTATTTACATAATTGATGATCTAATTTATAAAGATCTTTGTCTATCAATTAGGATCTAGCAGTCTTCTAACTTCGTATTCTATTCCACTTATCCGCCGAAGAGGCAATGCTGTCGACTAAAATTCTCTCTACATCTATAATCGTTTATCATCAAATCAATGTCACCTTATCCTGACGTTATATTTCTTTTCAGTGGCAATGTACGGATCGAACGTACGGGTCGATATGAACTTGTACCCAGTGCAGTAAGACCGAGGCGCGTTTATCTCCTCCGTTAGTTGCGGATAAAATTCTACATTTCGTTTTTATTTGTGTAATCGCTTCCCCAAATCTTTTCGTACAGTCAGCAGAAACTTTCCTTCCTCATACTTGATGTATTTAATCGTTAAACATGCTTATTTTATTTAATTGCAACTTACTTCGTGCACACTGCGCTATTTATCATCGATCACGAGTGGATTTCTTTTATTAAAATTAATTTTAATTAAAATATTTCAAAAGAAAGAGAGAGAAAATTTTTGATAATTTCATAATATCTGAAAATGTTTTATTCCTTGAATTTTGTATAAATAGAGAAATTTCTAAGTATAGTAGACTTTTTAAAGTTCGAAGGAAGTTTTAATGTTTGTTTTTCTACAAATTATTGAATGATGGACTCTATTGACTTTTTCGAATATTAAGTATTTATACTTCATTCTTTGTATGCAAATCAAGAGTTTAAAAATTTTTTTTTAAATCCACGTGTGTTTTCAAACTACGCCAAATTAACGCCAAAGCTATTACGCGATTGCACGAGACAAGAAACCCGATGAAAGCTATGTCTGATTTTATTTCTTTTCTATTTATTTCCTTCACAAACCTCTATCGTTGTCAATTTCTAAATTCTCTACCGCCGCAATGCGGTTTGATTCAGCGTAAAAAAAAACTTTTATCTACGAAAATGCCGCAAGGGCATGCACAAATTATCGGCTTTGTTCTCATCAGTAACGAGCTCTGACTCCGATGTTCTCTTTGTTTACGTGTAAAAGTGGAGGCGGTGGCTGCCACGGGAGTCATCAAACACAGCAACTAGCGACTTGGTCGCGGTGACCAAGAGACCAAGACGAAACAATCGAGTTAAGAAGACCCGAGCGCGGGACATGCCTGTCATTGTGCGGCCGTTTCTACTTCCTGCTTCATCGCGGATGCGATTTTATGCGGCATAAACCGGCCGGATTGTACACTTCGTAATCTACGCACCGTGAATATTTAATTCCGGGTGTGGATGATTGAAAGAATTAGAGAGGCTGTGTAATAGGGATACCTTTGTAAAGGGCGCGTAGTAAGTACAGATGGGTTTGGTGCATGGGCCCAGAAACACGGAACCGACCCGATTTAATTTCTCTCGAGCAGAGAAAATGATTTATGTTTCCCTTATATTTTTTACTCTTTTTTATGCGGTGAAGTAACTACAGATTCGCCATAGAGAGCAATCAAAGACTTTTTAAAATGTAAGACTTTAATGTGAATTATAATTCAACTCTTATTCTGTATCTGTTTTATTTAAAAGTTTATCGCAAAGATATAATCTTATAAATTTAAAACTGTATAATTAGTTTTTAACTTTAATTAAACTTTAAGTTACTTTTAATATTTTTTTAAATTTTACTGTACATATATTTACCAAAAATTATAATTACATGCTTTTGCATACCAATGCTATAATTACGAATAATTTGATTTGTATTTGCGATATAAAACCTTTTGTAATATTATAATTATTAATTTTAAACATTATTATTATTGTTATAGAAGTTATTTGGTTGCTACTATATTAGCGCAATTACGCCACTATTATCCATTTTATTTTTTTGCTCCTATTCCAATGGAATTTTATTTTGGCTAAACTTTTAGTCACGACATGTTTTCCATTTAGTTGCAAGTCGTTCAATGGTTCTTTTTTAAAATTAATATTCTATATTATTGTTTATAGCAAGTACAAGTTTATTACAAATAATTAATAAAATTTTATAAATTACAAATTTTCCATATGTTAGGAATGTTATTTAGTAATATTATTCATTATAACTGTAAGTTTATTTTAAATCCTTTTGGATTGTATAAAATCTGATTTCGACATCTACTAAGCTTCTATATAAAAATGGTTGATATCTTTATTAATATTCTTCATTCTTTATGTCGAAATTTATAATGTGTCACGATTAGAAGTCTAGCCTATTTGTTTTATTTGACATGTTTCGCAAGCCCTTCACCAACCCCTCTCACACATAGAATAGGACTATAGAATAGAGATTATCTAACGTTAGCGAGATTAACGACGTAGCAGCGTAAGTCGAGAGGACAGAAGTTATGAAGGGTTTCTTTATCTTCGTCATAGATCGTACGCGATCTATATCGTCTCACATAATTTATATCCGGGATTCCATCAATGTGTCGATGACTACACGAGTACATTCTTCTACTTCTCGATTTCTGCGCACCTGCGCAACGATAGTTCGAACGTCGGAGTCTTTGCGCCGTATCTTCTTTTTTATTTAATCTTTTTTTGCTTAGAGCTTGCATGGATTAAGTAGCATGAGATGTTGGAATGATTTGGCTGGAATGATCTGATTCATCCCTATTGCTCACAACAATAATTATCCAGGACCCAAGTGACGTTCGTTTTTTCGTAGGATAGAGTTTGAGTGATGTTGTTACAAATAGATAGTTTCTTTGCGGTGGATTTGTCATTTTACAACTGATAATTTCTTAAATACAGTTCCACTTTAGTGAAAAAATTAAATATAGAAATAGAAAAATTTGTTGTACAATTCAGTGCTCTAGTATTTTAGTAACGCATATAAATATTTATGGTGGATTTAATTTGCCTTTTTAACTTAAAATCCACATCAGCGGTGGGTTACATGATTTGTTATTAATAGTGGACTTATTCTTGAAGAAAACATAAAGACATAAAGTTTGCGAAAATCACAAAGTCGCTTGAGCAAGACGTGTGGGTGTCCTTTTTGTAAATAAAAAATCTAATCTTTCTCCGTCTGTAATCCAGGAGCCAGAGACGTGAGCGACGGAACGAGAAGATCGCGGCTGGAGCGGATGGATCGCGATCGAAGCGATCGCATGGATCACGACTACGGCGAAGAGGAGCACGGCGTCGATTACGGTAGTGCCTCGAGACGTCGCCAGCAGCAGGACTCGCGTGCTCTTAATGCTATTTAGGAGCTGGGGCCCCGGGGCCTGTCGCTTCAGCGCTGTCCCCACCTGCGCACCACCGCCCTTTAGCGGGCTCGCCTCCCGGTAACGCTACCGAACGCTAGGAAGTGCGCAACGCTACCTCGCGATAAGATCGCTGCGCTCTGTTAGTGGGGCTGTTTCCTGTCGCGCTACTTTACGCTAAGAAAGACAAGAAGAATACAGAAATCCAGATCGGCTGACAGCACACGCCACCAACGAATCTAAAAAAAAAAAAAGATGCTACCATATATCGATTCTATCCGGACGCACCTCGACGATCTCGCAACCGTCGACGAATTCATCTCCGCGTACTTACTCCACCGAGAAACCTCGCTGTATCGATACGCTACCTGTCGCCAGCAGCGTGCATGTTAAATCCCGCATCGGAAAACGTTTTACGCTTGCATCTTTATTCGCGCTGCAAGGAAAAGTACAAGTTGCAACGCAAAATTTTATTGCTGTTTCTTTTTTACTTAGAGAACGTGATTCAGTTGCGACGTAACTCTGCTGGAAAATTTTTTTTGTATGCTCTAAACAAGCATCCTTATCTTCCGAAAGCTCTTGCATCTGTAATAATATATTACTATATTGTACGCTGCTATTATTCCTTTTTACTCTACTGGATACTTCAATAACATTCGCGATCAACTTAATTGTATAATTATACTTTATTAATAATGAATCAACAAAGATAGTTTTGACCATAAAATATTAAAACCTGTTCTTCTCTTATTCTTCTTCTTCTTCTTCTTCTTCTTCTTCTGATATGCTACTGATAACCAGTAGCGTGCACGTACGGTTATCAAGATATCTTTATTCCGCTAAATCTAAATCGCTTATTGTCGGACTGCAAAGAATCGAAAACGGAAACGCTGTTCTTGGATGTTGCTGGATGAATTCCATTAGCACATTACAAATTCCACAATTCGCACACGTTATCTATGTATAGAAACATATCTTCATCTTCGTACATTGCGACTTCGCCAATTGATGCCCCAATTAATATCACGAACGCGTATCACTCTGACGGTGTCATCGAGAATTATGCTACTCATTGATCATACATCAATTACCGAACTATTCCCACGCACAAATATCATCGAGATGTACTTATCTGATGACGTATGCTTAAGAGCTCTGCTGTGTTATGTAGAGGGAACATGTCAACCCCCCGCTCATTATAACGATTAAGCGTACTATGCCAAACGTATCAATTGCTCACCGTAATAATTGCTGGCCATGACAAAATGCACGCATCGTTTCGAGATGCACGTTACATGACATCTTTTATGCTACTTTATACAAAAAGAAGATAATGTTGTGGTATAATCCTGTAAACGAAAATATACACACTTGACTCCTCGTTAAATACGCTACTCAAAGTCGTTTCATGTATTCAACCAAATCGACACTGTGCATTTTTCACGTGAAGTATTGCAAAACTTACTCTCGAACCTTTTTCGAAAGTCTCACATACAATTATGAAGAAATAACTCGAAAAATTATCTCAACAATTTCAATCTCATTTTCATAATTTCTGCATAATTTAAAATCATTTCTAACCAAATAACTTTCTGGAAATTTGCTGAAATTAATTCCAATCAATTATTGTTAATCGAAAATCTTCGTGCTCACACATACACGCATTCTACACATCTATATCTTCGATAGACTCTATGAACACGAATTATTTGCCAAACTAAAATTATTGTAATAAGGATTTCTTTTAATATTTACGTGCGATTTTCCAATTAGCGAATTCTTATTTTAGCGAATGCGATAATTAAGGGTTCGAGCGTAATTAAACAAACGATTATTCTAACAGGAATTCTAGCCGATTCGAAATAATCTTCCGGTGTCCTTGTCCATCGCAGTATATATATATACGCAGGACAAATTCTCTATTCGCGGAATCAGCTCAACGACACTAGTAGACGCGCGAGACAATCGCGTGGGACGAGGAGACCAAGATAGAAAGTGCACTCGAAACAGAGTGAAAAGAGCCCTGGGGCCTTAAATCCCTGCACCGACTTCTCCTGGGCCCCAAAACCAATGTCTTTATGTCGAATCGGCGATCGGCGATCGACGCGATGTATTTCTTATGATCAGGAATAGCTGATATCTATGAAGCAGAGATTTGATTTCTCTCATAGAATTTAATTGTAGGAAATGATAATGACCATTATATGTATAATTCCAATTAAGGAAAATTAATTGTCTAGAGAAACGACCTATGATCGGTTGGATAACTAATTTTATTAACAGCTAAATCTGCTAATAATCGCGACAAAGGAGCTTTAATAAAATTTCACAGCTGATCATAGATATTTTAATTTGATCGTCGATCGTGATAGCCAATATAGTCGTAATTTTACGATCGCTGAAGAGCAATTCGTAATGGACACAAGCTCGGCAATCTCGAATTTGATCGTAGAAATTGAAACCCCCGTCATCGATCGCGACGTCGGACGTAGCTGAAGCGATTTTAATGATCGACGTAGTGATACTTGCCATCGATCACGTAATTAAATTAGACAAACTAACGTAGAAACGAGAAACGTTCTGGTGAAGTTTTTCATTTACGAGACGACAATGTGGCTCGAAATTAGAAAATATTGATATGTTGAATCCTATGAAAGTTTTCGATTTTGGTCAAGCGCGACAACGACTTAGCGCGCCGCAATATGATGCGTTTGTACGTTTTGTTGAAGCTGTATGCAAATGTATACGTGATACACACGTACATTGCACATAAGAGAAAACATTTTGTGTACATAGTATACATATATACATACAAATTGTACACACAATTCGCAATTCCATTTATATCACTCGATAAATTTTATTGAGATAAAAGAAGATTAAATAAGATGTTCAGCAGTGTGAATAAAAACTACTTGGCTTTTCTATGGATAATTATAGACTGAAATTATAAGCATAATTTAAAATGTTATAATATAATTATATTTTTCAATGTACACGTTATATATCTCTCTTGCTGCTATCGATTTGATTTAATTCTACTTAGTTCGTGAAACGTTTACTTTTTCAATATTTAATTGAGACAATTCTAAAAATTCTTTCATGTGAATAAATACCACATATTTTTATTCACATTTCGCAACGGCGTTATGTAAATATTGTATTGTAAGAAGTCTTTAATGAGTGCCGTTCATGTTTTCACTCGTGCAGCATAGATGTGCTGTGAATCGGCATTAGCTAAAAAATGTTGGTAATTAAATTTTCAATTTATTTTTACGCTAAAAATATAATGAATATTTATTAACGTCACGAGAAGCTCCTAGTACACGATATTGCTCATCGCGGATATCTCATCGATTCCAACGCGTGGAGCGATCTAATCGACTGTGGTAAAAAATAGAAAAAGATCCAATCGTATTGATCCATTCACACACATACGCGAAGTATTTCTCGTCTAGAACGATACGATTATTCTATATTTCCAAAGAAATAAAAATAACTTGACGCAAATGAAACGTACGAACATCTTAAGGCGTTCTGGCAGCCAAAGTAGCTCGGAATAGATCATGGCCATCGGCATAAATCGTTATTTAGGGTAATTAATCAGGAACTTTTCCTATATATTATTACGCGGTAGTGCGTGCAAATGCCGCATTTTTTATTAGCGGTACATCCTACATTGTGTACGTTGCTCTATAAATTAGCAGAAACTAAGCACGGGTAATCTTGGATTGGTTCCAAATGTTTTCTCAAGAATCGAGTAACGATTAGCTCTTCTTTTTGTGCGAAGTAAAAAGTATGCAATTATATCTGATGTTAAAATATTACATATGTACGCTTGTTTTACTCTAGTCGCCACAATTTAGATGGCATAAGTAAATTTGATAAATTTTTTGCAATTGATGCATTCATGAAAATGTCGAATTGTGATTTGAATAAATTACTTGGTTTGTTTGGTTGTTTGCTATTTAAAAGTTAGATAGATACGTATAATCGGCAAAGAATGTAATGTTTGAAAACTGACTTTCATGGTTTAATAATAGTATATTTTCTTAAATGGTATCAATTTCTTGCATATTTTTTTATCTTGTAAGTAAAATTTTTTGAAAGAAAAAGTGTAGTAAAAAATCTTTCAAAATCTTTCATATAAATTTGATAGAAACTTATTATATAGAGAGAGAATATATAGAGAGAAGAGGAGTATTAGAAAGAGTATTAGATCATGACTGAACAATCTAGAACATTATTTCGCAAATTATTAATGCAAGACATTTAATTTTGTCGAAATATTGTATTACATGACATCTTGTTGCAGTTGATGATTGGTACCAATTAAGAACACGTCTATTGGAGAAAATGCATCGCAAAACATGATTGATTTGCGAATGCTACGATCATGTGCTATGTTCGTTTGTCTTTTTTAATACTTAAATCTTAGATAAGTACGTATTTATACGGATATCCGCCTCTCTGAAGCATCTCGAAGCTTCGCATGAGATTTGGTGCCGACGCGATTTATCGCGCCAATATCGCTTATCAGTGTTGAGGATGTAAATTTTATCTTAGGGAGAAATTTTGTAAAAAGAGTTATAGATATAAATATCTAACGTCGCGCGCGCGTTTGAATAAGAAAGTCGAGAGCAGCGCAAGTTCCGATTCTTTAACAAACAATCGAAATACAAAATCATCGCTGAATCTTCTCGATGTGAAATTTTCGAAACACATTTCAACGCTATTTCGAGACGAATTCGAACGCAATACATTTCGAGACGATTAATCACGAAATCCTTTCGCAGATTTGTACATATTAGATAAATACATTTCGTCATGATCGCTGTGAATCTATATAAAAAATTCACGCTGTTTTTTGCTTCCGTACAACAGGTTCATTTCCATGTCAAATGAGATCATCCCGAGGAAATGCGAATATAGTAACGAGTATTCTCGATGTAAAGAAACCCGCAAATTAATCTTCAAATGTGCTATAAATGTAGGTGTGGTTTAATGAGTAAGGAAACTTTCAGATATTTACATTTGTTCTACATTAATATGATATTAAATATATTATTTATTTATTATTAAAAATTGACGATTATATTTTTAATAATTTTGGGGTATTCTATTTCCTGTTCTTTTACTGTTACGCGGATTTGTAAGTTATTATAATAAGGTATAATTTTATAGGGAATAAATTTAAAACACATATTAGTTAGAATATGTTTTACATACTTTATAAAAATTTAATATTAATTTATATATTATAATAGGTAATTTATGTATTAGAGTAAAATTCTGTAAAGCGGTTTTCTGCAGATCGAGAATATCGCTCGATTAATTCTGCTTGTTTGTGGACTGCAGGTCCGAGCAAAGCCGTAAACTATAGTTATAGTTGTGCAAGATGTAATATCTTATAGATATTTTTTAATTGTCAAGATGGAAATTTTTATAATATTTTGTAACTCCTCAGAATATAAGCAGCGATGAAAATTCACACCATGGATATATTGACTCATATACGTACACACACATCTACATATACGGAAACGTTCCTCTAGAGGAAGTGCATCTGCGGCAAAAGTATATTTGGTTTCAGTTTAAGACTTTAGCGGCTTCGATTCATCTATTACTTTCCTCCTCATCGTTAATAATATTTCATCTATATAGCGCTCAAGTAGCGCTAAGAATTCAGTATGTAGCTTGATGGAAGCGATTCTAAAAATACGTACGTACATCCTTCGATCACAAGTGCTTAGATCGACGCTCGTAGTTTCCGCGTGTAACTACATTGACTCAAAACCTCGTTGGAACGAAAAGTCGCGTCGTCGAATTTTGAAACGAACAGAATTCTTCGTAGAATAACATAAATAAAATTGTTTAATCGCTGCCTCTGCTGAAATTGCATTTGTATGCAAAATGAATTTAGAATATCTTTTACTTTGCGGTACTTTGAACGAAAACATTTTAGATTAATTTACGAACGCATCGTGCGCACAAATTATTCAAAGAGTGTAGACTTTACATTTGAAATTGATTTTTTCGAGATTCGGCGATTCGATCGAATTGACTTGTACAGAGTGCATTTACGTATAGAGAGCCCCGTTGTCTAGGCGTTATGTTAGATAAGAAGCTTTGACTAATCGAGGATGATCATAGGCGAGGCGAAACACTGAAAGTCGAATTGGGAACATACGAATTTTCTGAAGACTAAAAATGATTCTACGAGTATCGACGTTAGATGAAAGAGACGAAGGCTGGAATACGAGGATGAATCTTCGATATTGTACTCGTTGTACACTAATTGTGCACGTGTAGGGCGCGAACCTGACCTGATAATTGCGTGGGATTTTGATTTGTTGGTTCGCACTGTGTGCATATAGTAATAATTATTCGCTTAGTTAGTTAATTAACGGCGCCGCATCATCGACGAGTGCTCCTAGTCACTCTTGCACGATCGATGCGCCCGCTCGCGATGTTACGGATCCAAATATTTATTTGTTGAGAGGAAACGAGAGTTTAACGATTGATTGATGCTACTTGATTGTACTCGATAATTAAAACGATGACTGCTTGTACGACTAAGTATTTTGTCGCACCGTGTGCACGCGGATTTGTAGGACGGTGGGATTAAGAGACTCACTTCTAACTTCGAACACAATCAGAAGTCGAAGGTCTCGAAGCTGTTTGCGGATGTAATTTGACTTTATACAACGTGCGCAGGGATGTGTAAAATTTTAATGGATTCATCGTGGCGGAGTCGTCGACGACGGTCACTTTGATTGTCGTAACGATGGATTGCGGGAACGATCGAGAGACCTCTTCGGGACGACAAAACGATTTCTGTTGGTAGATTACGCGCTAGAATAACTCTTGGATGCTTACTTGAATTATTTGATTAATATGATCTGATAGCGCGTGTTTGTAAAATAATTCTATAGTCGCAATCACAATTGACAGTGATGAAAATAAGATTTCCATTATACCCGACTGCGGATTCTTAAGTATGTTTGAAGATAGGATGATTTGTAATTGCGGTAAATATTGTGGACTTTTATTGGTAGCACTTTGTAGAGCTCATAATGCTGCTTAACGCGCCGAGTCGTCGATGACGATTTCCCTCGTTCGTCCCATCGACGTGTTCACTGAATGTAACCCCATATGGTTGGAAGGTCCAAATGAGGATTGAGCACGGGCCTTAGGTACCCTCGCGAGTGAAGATGACGCGAGGGAAACATTCGGCCAATGCAAATCCCCTCAGTATGCTTAAAATACTGCGAAATGCCTGTCCTTGTATCGAGGCTTACGGCATAATATTGTTGACGGTATAATGTGGTTTCGAAAGTATATCTATATAGCGAAAAGAGGAAATGGCGGTGTAAGACTGCTACGGCGTTATGTATCGGCCTGAATCGCGATATGCTTTTCGACTCTTAAATAAATAATAAATTAAGATAATAAATTTGTTTGTAAGCCATTGATAATTCAAAATTGTATAATTCTAATTAACATATTACAAAGAATATTCTACGTTTAGATATTATTAATTTGTGTAACCTTCTACGAATACGTAAAAATACTTTTATAGCTCTTTTATTAATCTGTGTCGTTAATTAGTAGTCATTTAAAACAGAAAGAGGTTTCTAAATAAATATTGGTAGGTCGCCAATAATTATAGCTTCCTCAGAGATACTAGTACGTATTGTCGAAGAGTTCAAACTCCTCGCGCATGTATCGCGAGAGACGATATATCGTGAATTCGGGCCGACTAGCGTTTGTACGAGGATTAGATGCAATTCTGTCGCGTGTGTAGGAATCGTGTCAAAGGAATGATAAACTTCGTGCACGCGCGAGCGTCCTCGATAATTCCCTTTCGTGGCTGGTTCGTCGGATCAAAGATTTTCTCTGTATATTATCTATATTATTGTCACACAAATGCGCGATCAGTGTCGCCCACTGATAAAACACGCAGATGTTTCAGCACGTGGCAGAATGCTCCACGTGATCCACCCGCGATCCATCCGTTTTCCTTGAGAGAAGAACTTTATTTCACTATTGTTGCACCGATAATGAAGAAAGCGAGAGAAAGAGAGAATGAGTGAGATATTTGTAAGCTATTGCGTTGGATTGTGTCAATCACATTAATATTATTCGATTGTACATCTAATTGTTATGATCGAAAGATGGATGCAAAGTGGATCAAGAAAAGAAAAGAGAGAGAGAGAGAGAGCGAGAGAATATGCATGCGTGCTTGAGCGAGCGAACGAGCAAATGAGAGAATACGGCTTGCGTATAATGCGTGCAGTTGTTCGGAGACGGAATTGAGACGTCTAATTAACGAGATATTGTAAATTGTTCTATAGCAAATGAAAAAAAAAAAGCGCTACGGCCGTTGCAACGCGCTCCTCGAGAGTCCCCGGGAGTAAACGCAGGCCAGCATCCTTCTTCCCGCTGGGACATCCAACTGTAAACATCCCCGCGAGCGAGCGGAAATTCATCATCACGTTTCGGTGACTTTCGAGGAACGAGCTGCTCTGATCGTTTCGATGTTGATATGTCAATGCTGTGATGTTATCCTTTGAAATTAAACAAGAAAGGAGTATATTCCCAGCCCCCTGACACGCCCCACCTACTTACCGATCCCTCTCACCTTATCCCCCAGAAAGATCCTGCAACAGGATGAACCGTGAGATACCAAATATTTCTATTATTGTAATTCCGCATAGCCCTTAAAATAGCTAGATTTTAATCGTATTTAATGTAAAGATTATTATTGTTACATCTCAGTGATTCTTTCCTTCGCCAGTGACGTCTCGGAGAGACGAAAAGCGAAAATAGGAACGAGGAACGTGCGAAGAAGTACATTTTATAATGTCGTCGTGGCGAACGGCCGATCGATTCTCTCCCGCATGTCACTGGTACCCGAATTCCTACATTTGTCGCATTTGTAAATAAAAATTTTTATCATCACATGACACACCGTGACTCGTTGTATTCTCCCTCAAACTAGATTATCCCCGATCAATCGAAAAATATTTTAATTTTATATTCAACAAGTACGTGCGAAAAATAATAGAAATATTGAATGCAACAATAGATTAAAACTTTCATTGAGGAAGAAAATGGAATAATCGTTTATCATGTATTCTAATTAGAAAGTTAAAGCTCGTAAGATTTTATCGTGAGCCTAGATTATTATTTACGTACAATTGCTTTTATGTGCGCTGCTACCAATTTAGATTAATTGGAATCTTTCTATTTTTTGTTGTTGTTAATAATAATATATTTTAAATTAGAAATGGCTCAGCTTTCGCTGATTGCGAAATTTCATAAACTTATATACTATATAATACTCTAGTTGTAATCGTATATTCAGGCGAAATAAAAACATAGAGACTGACTTAGGACACATGAATCATTATTCGATATTCTCTTCTTTAAAATATAAACGGACAATACAAAAAGATATTTACACTCTACGTAGGTACATTAATTCGACACATAAGTGTGACATGAAATCATGCTCCATCGACACACATTGTTATATACGCTGATGATATACACATCAAAGATTCTTGTAGATAAATGCACATTCGGCTGCCGTATTCGACACACGCGTGTGTTAGTCTATACTTTTATATGCGTATCATACCGAGAAACTCTTTGGTAATAAAATATTAAACGCACTGCCGTGAAAAAAAAATATAGCTTGATTTTCATTCGTTTCCTCCGTATGGAAACAAGGAAGTCGTGTGAATCACCGTTATCGCGAAAAATTTCGAGCAATTTCAGATGTCGATTCAATGCGATAAGATTGTTTGCCTTTGCGATAGCGAAAGAAATATGTTTACAATCGTAACCATCGATACCAACTTGTCCGACGTTCTATAAATTACATTTCTGTAATCACAAGCGATTGCAAGAGGTACGTTGAGTACGTACGTACATTACGGAAAGTGGTTATTATCATTTCTCACGGTAATTCTAATCAACACGATAACGGCGAGTATTATTTAAACATCTTCCGCCTGTAGCGTTTACATGTAGGAAATATACGTCCGGTATTCCGATTCTAACCGAATTGCACAAAATTTTGAACAGGTGAATTTGTTAATAATTTAAAACCTGTTTAAACAAACTTAAACTAAACGCCTTTTACATATTTTTTACAATATATAAATAAATAATATTTCTGTTTTTATTAATCATTTCTTGCATGTCTGAAATCGCTCCACGCAAGCGAATCTTATTTCCGACCTATACGATCACGTTTTTATTGAAATTATCTATCGACTAATGTTATAGAAAATATAAAACAATTTATTATGAAGACATCGACTTGATATTTCTTTTTTCGAAAAGAAATATTTATAAAACTTATCGAAATCTTATGTCAGGATTGGTACACTCTACACATTTTTATGAATACAGGACATATTATTTTTATATGTATATATATGTGTGTATATATGTATATATACTACATATCTAAATTTTACGTCTACCTTTGGTACAATTTCCCTCACTACTAACTAATATCATAAATTCTCTTTGTTCTGTGTTATCAGCCTTTGATCAGCTGAAATACAAGCGGCAAACGAGCGTTTAATTTTTCAATTTAATTCTGTTTGAGTTTTGTTTAGGAAACTTTTATTATTTATTAAAATATTATATTAAACATCTCACCAGTCACTGAAAATCATCATACATTTCTCTAATGATCTTTATCAAGTTATTATAACAAAATTAATCAAAGCAAGTAAGAACAACGGAAGTTTAAAGTGACGAAAAAAGGTAAGCTTTTTTTTATAAAAATGGAAAGTACACGTTTGCTCGCGCCTCATAGTGCTCATAATATTTGATGTCTAAATATTACACACGAAGGCAAATGCTATTTGCAACAGTTGCAACGTATGTTTCTTCTCGTATTTTTAACGAGTCTCTGGTAACTCTGACCGTTTCGCGGGGATAAATTTTTGCGATCGACATAGCTTCTATTAACTTCGATCGTGTTTACGTAAGCACGTCAACGATTCGGTCCTTATATAAAAAGATAATTTTCGTAATCGGCATAGGACGAGGCAGTAATGTGTTTCGACGAGAGCGGCGTCGACGGAACGCTCTGCGGGAATTGCTGCAACCGCGGCAGCTGCACTTGGGAAATATCCGGTCCATGGGATACGACGATTCGCGACGTGTGACTGATGGAACCTAATGATGACGAATGATGCTGATCCCGATGGATTATATTGTTGTTGTTGTTGTTGTTGTTGTTGTTGTTGTGATTAGCGGTAATGCTAGTTTTTCCAGCGAGATGATGTAGGCTCAAATGATTGTTGTTTTCGATTTTATGGATCGAATTGTAGTGGATGGGAAGACTGTCGTGGAGATTCAGCCTCGACATCGCCATGGTGATGCTTGAGTCCGACGCCCACATACTCTGAAACGACGTCGGATTGTGTAACAGATTTGACTTTCTATTAAGTTCTTATGAATAATTCCGATGACAACGTAATTACACGGATTGTATTTTACGACTACGATTTCTTTGTTTGAATGCGCAATGTCTCATGCTCTCTGCTCCTTAAAGATTAATGGCAGAAAATACAGTTGATTCATTACATGAGACATTAGCATTAGCTCTTTGTGTACGTAACATTATGAACAATAAATTATACATATTTTTTAAAATTAACAAAAGTAAATATCAAGAACTCAGGTAGCAAGCTGACGTTATTTGTCGTCATTTTGACGTTGAAATATTGTCAAAAACGTTATTTTAACGTCAAAATGTCGACAAATAACGTCAGCTTGCTACCTGGGAATTAATCTGATTATGTCATTTTAGCCCAAACTACTTTCGAAAAATTACATTAATTACTAAACTAACAAATTTACTGTCATTTACCTTCCGCCTATGTTGATTATAATCTGGATTGCGCCTAATGCGAAGATGTCGATCCGCGCTAGTCCACCGTTGTGTGACCTTGAGTGGGGAATCGTCAGGGTGCAATTTCCTTTGGTACTCTTCACCTTCGCAGACCTCGTAGAGAGAGAATTGCTCCACCGGTTCTTTGGAGCTATAGCAACTCAGCAACATCTGGATCAACTCGTCTACGGTGGTCTGCTCCGAGACCAAAAGACTTTTGTACTTAGACTGTGAACAATAAGCATCGAGTTTGCTCACAATTACTGTAGTACACACTGAAACAGTTTTACTATCGCGTAAATGCTCCAAAAGAATTTAAATTTTAGTTTTAAATATATTTTTCCTCTTGAGAATTATTATAATTATTTCTAAAATAGAAAATATGTTATAAGAAATGATTTATAAATTATTGCAAATTAAACATATCACTTAAATATCTGAATATCTAAATATTTTATTTTTGTGTTAAACTATTTAACGTCTAAGATTGAAAATACGGTATGCAAAGCAATTTATAATTTGTTACAAGTTTCTTTTGTGAAAATTCTTTTGTACTATATTTTATATTAGAGTTTAGTTTATTAATATTGCAGTCTGTTACATCTCCGTTTATTTGTACAAGAATAAATATTTATTTACCCCGGACATGAGTGCGCTGTCGTATATTTTGACGAGCCCGCCACGGTGTGTCTGCAACGAAAACCTGCAAACAAGGAGACATGTGTAAGCACACAAGTTTATGCACCAGAGATTCCACGACGATTGGCAGGAGTCGGTGAGTTCAAAGGACATCAACGAGCGTTATTTTTATGTAAAAGCACGGGTTTGTGTCGGAAGACAAACGTTCTCGTCCTGCCCTATTACACGTATAGTCGTGCCGGAAGTCTCAAACTACCAAGAAAACGTCGGTCGCAACGAGATTCCTTCGCAAATAAACCGTTCAAATTGTCAAATAGTTACAGCAATTACTCTTTGTAATCTAACGAGTTGTAATAATATTCTTCACGCACTATAACGCCATTTCATGCCGCAACTTCTGCGTTACGATACACATTCGTGGAATTTTAAAAATGTCCCGCGCTCTTCCCAATGATCTATAACATTTATAACCGAGACCGCTACATCGAAATACCATAAATTCCATTTTATTTCGCAATCAAATAGCCATATTTACGTCCCTCGCGAACCGCATATCAAGAATTTACAACAATCCACGTGACCACTTGTCCAAGAATTTATCGGTGAGCAACGCGGAGGACGTCGACCATTGTTAGCTCGTGCTTGGCGGTCTACGGGATGTGTTTATATTCGCGAGCCCTGAAATTACGTCACGAAGCCGACCGAAACCGAAAGGGCCGGTGGTCAAGTACAAAGGCGGGCAAGGAACGTACTTGGAATCGCCGCGAGGATGGCAGGATTGCAGGACGGCTGGCCTCGCGTCCTCGTCGAGTGGCAGGGTGGTACGCACATTGGCCCTCCTCACGGTCACCTCCATGGTCAGATAAAACAACCGGGGGTCACGGTGTCTCATGCGATACTTGTTCAGAAGATTTTGCACAACCTCGCGACAAGTCGTCTCATAGGTGATGCTTAGAGTCTTATATTCGATGTCCGGTCGCAGGCAGTTGGCGTAGACCTTAATGGTGGTCTGCAAGAAAAGAGAGTTTTAGATTCTTGATCTCTTCAATATGAATATTTATAAATATGAATAATTTACTTCTTTTATAGAGCTATCATGAAAAAAGAAATATTAATGACTCGCTCTTGTCGGAAAGTACATCATAAAGGGGTAAGAAGAGGTCCTTTTTCTTTTAAGTTAAATTCAGTAGCTCAGGAAGGCGACGTTTTGTTTTGGCGGTACAATAAAAAACTCCAAAGACGCAGGCCTTGACAATTAGTCCATAATTAACTCGGGGACAGACCTTAGCCACGCGCGCGGCATAAAACGCTATCAACCCCTCCGATGCAACTGGTTATGTAGGGATGCGAGCACCGAAAATAAACCAGACACCAGATCACCCCGTTCGCAGATGCCACTGCGCACGCATACGCTAACATTCACATATATAATACATCCGCTTACCGGATCTATGCGGATTTAGAATAACAGATGTAACTTCGTATAAAAAAGAATTTATATAGAGACTGGAAAGACGTAGATACATATATGGAAAGACAGGATCCATAAAATTATCCATTTTTTTAAGTAAATAGTCGTGTTATATATATATTGTATAAAACTTATTACACGCTATCACTAATTATTTCATTTACGTATAACTTTTTATATTTAGAAAATGTTTCATATTCATTTTCTTATTTAAAAAACTTTTTAACTAAATATTTCAATGAAAAATAATGTTTTCATATTTTCATAAATAATGGCATTCATGTTTGCATAAAAAGAAACCTTTCACACCTTTAGCACTTGGATATCAGTGTCACAAATCAGTTTGGGTGTCGCGAACATGTGTTTACATGTAAAAGGGTCTTCCCTCGAAGCACGAGTTTTCGTTGAGATTTTATGAGTCAGTTGTACGCTTTTATCACTCTGTCGAAAGTCCTTTGACCCGAAACACGCCTTACGAACATACATATATTCGAACGCATTTGCACATTCGTCTGAGAGAGGTGATTTCATCAAAGCTCGTATAAATTAAAATTGTCGCAGGAAACCGGAACCTGCGTTACGAAATCCAGTCCGGATCCGGCTGAATTTCTAACATGTGAAATAAACGCGTTTCAATTGACAATTGTGGGATTATACTTCCAAAGCGCTTATTACAATGTCAACAATGGCGTTCATTTCATACTAGCGCAATTGCGTATTGTAAGTTGAATTCGTTATTATATTTCGTCTTTCTTATTGTGTAATGCCATGGTCCTCGAAGGAAGACATCGTACAAGACAAATTTACAATTTCATGGCTGAAAGAAAATTAGTCGCAACATTTATATAATCTAGCTACGCCTTAATACAAGAATTATCAAATCTCTTTTTATTTTTTTCATTCTTTTTCAAAATTCTTTTTATCATTTTTCAACGCGTTTTTTTTTTTGAAAATATACAAATCGGTATAAATTCGCCTCAAAGTTCTCGGTAGAATTTTACGATGACCGCGAATCGATAGGGAAACACATCGAACCAGGCCTAACAAGTGGTGCCCTAACGAAGCTGAAGATACACAGCGTTGGCGTAAATATACAACGCCTGGCTGCGGAAAGATTTCCATCTCACCAGCAAACTTTGCACGTTTTCGCTGAAATTTCTTTGCGTGTGTAGATGTAACAAAATTTCTGATTCAGCTGTTTGGAATTCCAATACTCTGACGTTAAGATCGTTTATGTTAATTGTTTAAGTGCGTGTTCACCAAGCTTTGCGGAGTTTTTTCCTTAAGTATACCGCATCCGGGCAAAGTACAAAGATCGTTATGAATCATTTATTCTAAGCAGGCCAATGATATACTTCTTTTTCTTAAGAAATACTTAACTAAATATATAAAATTTAATTGGTCAAAAGGAAATATTTATTAATATCGTAAAATAAATTAAATTAAAATAAAAATTTATAAAATATATTACATACAAACTCTATACCTATTTTACAATTCTATAGTTAATCTTAAGAAACAGTTCTTTAATTAATCTATTAAAAACAATATGAAAATATTGTAAATTAATATTACAAATTTTAAATACTATCCGTTGAAAATAAATAATGACAGAAATCACTTTATTGAAAATTATATCGAGAATCATCTGATAAGGACAGTCGATCGACCATGTTTTTATCTAACTGGCGGCTAATGAAAGGGAAAATAATGCGGGAACTAGAAGGCATGCGAGTGTCAAAGCAAGGCCTGTGGCTCGTCAGGATCGAGAAGGACATACGACACTCCGTTACGAGCAGTAGACTCCAATATCTCGCACCCGGTTATACGGTAGACAGAAATACGTCTCGAGATATTTCGGTTCGATGTTTCTTTGGGTTCAGAGTATTGCTTGCGCACGTACGATTGACACCACCGTCAACACTGCCATCTCAATTTCTATCTAATCATAACTACTGATTGTGAGCTGTAATTATCATAACTAAAGAGTTGATACTAAGAAGAAATTAATATATAATTAAACATACTTTTACCCCGGAGTTATTTTATTATATCTCAACTTACAAACCGAACTTACAAACGCTTTGTTCTCCGAAATATATTCATACCTCGGTTGGGGTTATCAACGTGCAACTCACCTTGCATAATGTGCGCGATGATATCACCATCACTATTTATAAAACCGCGCACGAGGGGGATTTTGATAACACGTAGACTGACTTTTCCTTGCCCTTGATCTTACGTTACAGTCAGTAACAAGATGCAGCGAGTTCTGCGCTATCGAGATAATGGCAGGTACCAGCGTGCGTCATTAACTTTAGAATACATGTGACGGAATGTATCAAGACAATAAAAGATATTAAATTTTTCAAGAGTAAACAGTCTGCATGATTATCTGAATATCACAATTATCACGTGCAAGAAATAAATTAAATTTTTCAACAGTCCTGTAATTAGTTTGCGTGGTTGTTTAAATACCGTAATTATCATTAGCGAAAAATTTTTAGCGATGTAAAATCATATTCACCGTAAGATTTTGAATTCCATGAAAGTGATGAAAGCCATTTTCTTGCAAACGTTACGGTATTCTACGTCTCGTTATTCAAGTTCTATGAATCTACAGATCGGTTTAATCGATTACCTTCTAAAAGGAATCGTAATTATACATCGGAGATAGGTTGTCCGGCGACTTCGCTTTTTTTATACTCATTAATTAACGACGGATTCCACGCGAGGGAAACGACTATATTTTTACATCGCCCTAAAAACTCGTTCTGTAAATCGAAGCTCTAATAGGAAAGCCAGCTTGAGGAATTCGAAGAAGCGGAGGAAGCCCCAAAATTTAGCCGGTAATACGCCGTATCGAGCACACGATACGACAAAAAATAAAGCTAAAGAAGGGAATAGTGGGCGCCATATGTCACGGGATGCCGTCGTAATAAGGGGATCCAATTTAGCTGAAATCCATAAAAATCTCGAACTAGTTGTTCGCGAAAGAAGAAGGCATCGTAGATATATGGCTTAGAACTTCTTCGCCGTTAATTGTACATTTAATTGTACATCCGAAACCGGTAAATCAGCCGTAGCCTTCTATGACTTCTGCCTTCTTCCTGTGCTGATTCGTCCTGTTCTGCCAGCAGTTCATTGGCGCTCTAAATATAGTCGTCTTTATCGCGTAAGTTTATCGTTATCGGCTCAGTTCTCAACGTACGCTTTAAAATGTCACCCGTTATACATATCCCTATTTTGGAGCAAGGTAAGCGACACCTTTCAACGGAAACGCTCATAGTCGAGATCGCTTTTTTTTCTAATTAGTAGATTTTTCTCATTTCTGCATAATGAATATAATTGGCTATAAAAACATTCATTCAAGTTTATTTCTACGTTTTTATAAACGTTACGCATTAGATACACATTATATACTGATAATTATTTATCATTTTTAATTAATATAACAATTACAATTCACTTTTAACTGTATGATTATAATAACTGTGTGATATAATTAAATCATCTGATAAATATTTAATATATTCAAGCATTAACTTTTAAAATAAATGTTAATGAAACATTCATCTATTCTGAGACCCCCTACATTAAATATAACTAGAAGAGAATGACGTCTGGGTCGACTCTCTTACTAACATAAGTTATATTATTCTTAATCTGTGTGCTGTCTCTCGTATGGCGCCGTCTATTTATAATATTTGTTCTCCCGTTGATAAGATGAGTGACACCGACGCTGTATTTTACTCAAACGACAATCGAGTTAAATAATAAAAAAAAATTGTACTTAATGATAACAGTCCCGCCGTGTTTTACTTGAAAATTACAAAATTAATCGATAAATTGTGGACAACAGTCCGCGTGTCATCGCACATCGGACTGTCAGTGATATTGTGTATAATGTGAGGTCACGTTCAATTGCTCGAATCGCGATAGTGTCGCAAATTATGCGCTTGCTTGCTCCACGTGGAATAATATGTTACAGAAATCCGTATAATCTCCCAGCATTTCTACGCTTTTTACTTATGAAGCTTCATTCAATGTGCTATTATTGTTTCTTGATTTTTTGGCAAGATGAAAATTTGTAAATTACAGTTGTACTACTTAAATTATAAATATTTGTTCAGATATATATTTTCTAAAGAATTAAAAACTTAGGTAATACTTAAATACTTAAACTTAAATAATTAAATAACTCATATGTTAGTATAAGTATGTTTCAAAGTTTTAAGACAATCTGTAAACTTCAACATATATATATATATATATGTTCATAGTCATAATTATCTTAAATTAAAATTGAAATATTAAGCGATATCGTGAGCGGCTTATAGATTCGGCGTATTCGAGATGGACGACGTTCGTTCATTTCCATGCAACTCCACGTAACCTATGAACAGCGGTTTCAATGACTACCACTGGTGTCCCAGGTAGGAGACCCGTGCATAATAAATTTCTTATCCCGGCGCTCCATTGAATCCTACGTCTCCTCTTTCATGCGTGGCACGTGCTTTTCGGCCCTCAGCTGCCATTTTTCCCCGTGAAGTCTTCAGGTACCGTCGTTATTCGAGCACGTGTCCCCTCTCGATTATCCTCCTCTCGGCTTCCGGTCGGAGAAGGGCTCGAGAACGAGCATAAAACAAAAACTCTCTTCCAAAAGAAAAGAAAACGCTACCCTGCGCCGCTGTGCCACGCTTAAAAGTTCGGGACGTTAAGAATAATTATCCGCGGGAGGTGGTCCAGTGAGCATCATATTGCGGTTTAAAAGCGTAAAACCGACACTTTTAATGCACCAGAAGGTTTACTTTGTGTAGTATGAGATCTTTCTCATAATTATTTTTAATTGTTACTTTTATTATTATCTTTGTTTTTACATTGGTAATATTGATACATCGCGTTATTTAATTAATTTCTTAGAAAAGCGTAAATGGTAATATGATTTAATGGTTTAATGCTTTAAATAAATAGAGGCTAGATTATCGCACGCTGATAGAGTTCTTATCTATATATAATTAGAATATCCATTCTTCCTTGTCTGCGATCAATGAAAATGATATCTATGAACACCTGCAACACGCGCTAACAAAAGCTTTGCTGATCGCACATAATTTGACCAGTATACCGCGTGGAACTGCCATCGGCCACCTTGAACATTGTCAGCAGATAATATACAATTTCAAGTGTCATCGGCTTTAATTAATTCAATCATACGACACTCACACGCACGTCGTCGCGATAAGGCGTAACCTCTCGTGCTGTTGTTAGCACGCGGACAATATCGATAACACTGTTCTGAGAGTCGATGTCTATTAGCTATAATTGAAATTGCATTACCAGCCGCGTAGCTGCAGCCGCACTTCAATTAAACGACCGACTACAATTAAATCCAGCGGTCCCCATATAATTTCTTACAATTAACGCGACAACTAACAAACTGCTCGTTATGTTAATTAATCCCGCCTACGATCTCTCTGTCGCAGTCATTAAATTACCGAGTGTTGGGATTGACCCGAGTACAATCGTCACTCTCTCCGTTTCCCCGGATCTCACGTGAATCGTCCTTTCGGGATCATTCGCCGATCCAGCGATCCGCGAGATTGCATATCGCGGATCCGTTGAGAAACCTCTCGGCGGATATCTCCTGGCGGGTTCTTACTTTCGCGCCACTTTCCCGACGCGAGACAATGCTCGCCACGAAAGCCATGGGAGGCATAATTGTTGCCGAACGACGCACATTTCGCACGCTCGGCGGAAAATCATGTGACTGGAAACCGTGAGGTGAGGATTCGGCTGGCAGAAATCGTCGTCCAGAATCGTGCGACTTGTTCCTCTCTTATGCCACGACTTGTCGCACGACCCGGTTTACATAATTTCGATCTATAACAGTAATAACTGTCGCGGATTGAGTAATGAGCTTGTTTTTGCGAGCAAGCGGATACTGTTCTACCTGGGAAGTCCTGTCGTTTCTTTCGCTGGAAGAAACGCAGAAATCGCGGAAAATCATTTCTGTCACGGCTAGTTTATCGTTGTTAGATGAGAGATTTCGAAATCTGTTGAATTTGTCAGAATAAGAAAATGTTAAATAATTGCTCGTAGGAAAAGAAATTTCACGACAAATTGTAGTGATTAAATTAAATAAAAAAGTTGTCTTGTGTTGCAATGTACACAATGTTCCCAGAATTCATTCGGAGAATAATGCACTTTATAAATTATATTATATAGCCAAATAATTAATTTTCTCTTGAGAAAGAAGCTGAAGTCATAGTTTACTTATTGGCGGATTAGTTAATTAGGAGCGGTATCTTCCTTCTCGCTAGCCAATCTTAATTGGCCCATGTAATTTAAGCTTTGCATAACGAACTCTTATATTTTATTTTCGTGCTGAGAACCCCTATCTGCTGTTAGTACGGAGGCGTCGGTTTTCACGGTTCTTCTTACAGGAAAGAAAACGACGTTAAATCGAGCGTGCCGAGTTCAACTGCGGAGTCTCTGAACTCGTAGCCCCAGAGGTCAGGAATTCCAACGCGAGGGTCAATCACTGTCACTTGCATTGCCGGAGTCAAACATTTCGAGATGACTGATCGAGATTTCTTTAAAAAAATTGTTAAATCTGATAAATCGGAACAAGCATAGCGCGATATGTCTGATGCCAATTTCGAGCTGACGTTATTCACTGTAACGACTCTATAAAAATAAAAAGATCTTATTAAAAACAGGAACTTATTGCCTTCGTTTACAGTCCATTTGCATGAGACGGAAGTAAAACTCGAATATTGCTGCGAACGTTGTGCGTAGTTTATGTTCTATTTCCACGGAACAGTAAACTGTTGCATTTGGGTTATAAAATTGAGGATGCAACATCGCATGAAGTTGATGGTGGTAATAATGATGACGAGGCAATGCCATGTAGTGTGGGTCAAGATTATCTTGCGATCTCCTTTTATGGATTACCGTTGTAACGGCAAATACATTCGCTTCTATTTTATCGACAATGTTTTCAGCATTTTATGAATTCAAAATAAAAGAAACAAACTTATCAATAACAGTCGCAAAGAAGGCAAATGATGTTTAAACTATTCTGAGTTGAGTGTCATGTCCGTATTCATTGACGACAGATGTCCGATGATACGTCTAATCTTGATATTAAATAGCATCCTGATACAGACATTACTATTATCTGTGTCAGTCTTCTTAAAAGAAATTTTACGTATTATTTAACGAATCTAATAAATTTAAAATCACACTGACGAAGAACAAAGAGATACATTCTAAATGCAGCGGATTGAAAAGCTGACGAAAATCTCAAATTACGATTAAGAAGCTGATGATAAGACATGTGCAGACAGGCTCATCCAATCGATACCTTATTTATAAACGTTGTATCTTCGCGTACTGCATTCGCATGCCGATAAGAAGCCACTCGCGAAGGACCACACAGAGGCGCGTCTTCTCAAATTCGCTCGCTGGAGGCTCGGCCGTGTCCGGCCGCGGACGTCTACGAGTAGCTGACAATTGACACCCGTTTCCGGGCCCTCGAACGACGATACAAAGGAGCAGCGATGTCCTAAAGAAGAAAAGGGGGCACGTGCCCTCATCGCGTGCCCCGCTTTTACGCTATGGCCCGTGTTCTTCGCAATGTGTTCTCGGTACGTGGAACATAATACGGTCATGCTGGAAAGCCTCCTTCCTGCGAACGCGCCGTCGTAAGCTTCTTCTGGAGCCATATGGCATCGGGGCTTCTTCCTTCTCGCGCAAGATGAAAGCGAAACCGCATGTTGTTACTACTCGTTGCACGGGCGAGTGAATGCGCGTGCCGTCACGAGGATGCAATTCGCGTGATAGGCGTGCCACGAATGGCCATTCTTTAAGCCGGATGCATGACTTTAAACATTACTCGCCTATTGATTTTGTAATCAACAAGAAGTACCCTCAAAATCTGTAATGTGTACTTTAGTTGCTGCTTCTTGTTATATGGATATTTAGGACAAGCAGATATAATTAATACGTTGAATGTTGGACATTCATGTGGTATCCAAGTATCTAAGCTAATGTGAAAATTTATTGAATGCTTCTGGCACATCTAATACAAGTTGCTTTATGTATGGCTTAATTTTATGTACTATCCATGACAAAGCATAAATTGGTAAATTAAAAAGTATAAGCTACTTAGATATGCACGTATATATCGCACGTATTCATTTCAGTAATAACAAAGTCATCATCTACTCTAGCGAGTTGATGATAATGATGTACGTGCGCTGCATCATTATGAATGAATCGAATAATACATTGCAGCAATCAACTATGCGGAAGCAGATTAATTAATTGCAAGAATTGCTACATGGAATTTCTTGATGCACGAAAAAGTTTCCGCAAAGATTTCTCTCGCTCACGCGATTTTAATTCACTTCTTAATTCTTCCTTCATTCTTGCAAAATTTTTCATACGATACGAGAGAAAGTTTCGTTACTATTTTCAGAAAATTAATGTCATCAACCGGCAAAGAGAATGCAGCTGTTTATGTAAAACACCGTTAAGAATCTGTGACCAATGGAAGTACCAAAGACAGTTGGCTCACTTCCACTTAATTTCTTTATACGCATGGGACAGGCTGTGTGTAGTGGACCGACGGGATATGGATCGTTTTCGAGTTTACATCCTGTCGCTTCTCGAAAGGCGGAACGGACATGGTGTCGCGTGCCGGCTTCGCGTTTTTAAAAGAATAAGACAGCTGCGGCGGAGTGCCTCCCTTTTGCGAGGAAAGTACCGTCGTCCGACTCTTAGGATGACGTACTCTTCCCGAGAAATATTCGAAAAGTATTTAATTACAAAGGAAGTTTTTACAAAGATGTGGCAATTCTATATCTTGTGAAAACGAACAAATATTGTTAAAAAAAATTCAGAAAACACTAGCATGGAACATGAAACACAAGGAAATGGAAACAGAAACGCCCACCAGGAAATTCTCTTATTTTATCTGCTGCGTATCTTATTATGCGCAAACATTAGCACCATCGCATTTTCGATCTTCAAATCATTAACTTGCAATAAAAAATAGTTACATATGCATGTCAGAATAGTTTCTTTTCACAGGATCCGTGAAAGCGGCGCTTCCCTGGAGAAACGCTATGTTATCAACGGCGAACAATTATACAGACATATAATGCTGCTTTGTGCACACTTAATGTAACAATCTAACAATCTAGCAACTTTCGTAAAACGGTTGTTCAAAGCCAACTCGGCACAGTTATTCTCGGCTGAATTGTTCATACAATTAGCAAACTAGATAAGGAAGGAAAATCATTTATGGTTTTCATGCTCTTTAAATCAATTGTGTTTAATAATGAACGGAATTGAGAACATGCTGCAGATTGTTATTAATTCCTTAACTGTAGAAAGAGTCAATCTTTCCAAGTCATCAAAAATGTCTCATACATTTCGCAAGAGACTTGATCACAATTTTAGATTTCCTAGAATTAATTCCTTACTTAGAATTAACAAGATATATTAATAGAAATTTGAAACTCCTTTTATTATACTAAATTGATTATAAAGTGTAACTCATTTTTTAATTTGGATTTTTTGTTTGAAATTTGTTTGTATTTCGCAGTATTATTAAATCGTTTCCATAATTCGTTTCAATCGCATGTAGTCAGCATTCTTTTATTTGCCAAACTTAATCTTCCGAAGAAACGAGATTGATGGATTATTTACATACATTCAAGCATGTTGTTTTGATTATTTATATTTGTGGCCTGATCCGGCACATTAAGGGAAGTAGAAGGTCGGTGACAGACGGTCGCAGGTCCGTATAATTGGTCCTTCCTCTTCTGCTGATTGTTTTAAACGAGAGCAACTCGACCAACTTTAAGTCCCCCGTTACTACCAACACGCGCGCGATTATTAGCGACACACAGCCGCCGTGCGTGGAATGCTCGCATCCGGTTTGTAGACTGTGGAAGAGCGACAAAGCATCCCCTCCTATGCTGGCCCGACGTAGATACTGCTCTAATCTCATCAAGCGTGTCACGCTAGTGATCTCTTGAAATAGGGAAACAAGCATAGTTATCATACTTTGCGGCTCATCAAATGCCCTTCCTAACGGAAGACAAATTAACGCGTAATTGCGATCGCGAAACATCTTACATTGGCGTATGTATTTACGTCATAGTTAGCCTTTGACCGATGTTATGTTCCATTAGATTTGTTATTTCATAAAATGTTATGTTGAGATAATGTGGTACATTCATATTATCTTTTTCTTATACATTGCTCCTATTTAAAAAAATTAAAATAAAAGATAACATTATTATTGTTATTATTCAAGAAATATAATAAATATAAGCTTTATTTAAATTGAATTACGCTCACTCGATTACATATATCAATTCAATGACTTAAATTAAGCTTTACGGTTAGTCATAGTTTATGAACGGAAGTTGACGTACTATTAAACTTGAGTCCAATTAAATGCATCTACTTGAAGTGTTGATTGGAAAGCGAGTAGAAATATCTAGATGCACAATTGCATTAAAATAATTTTTATTTCTTATTCAACTTTATTATGCAATAATATTGCATTGTTGATATTTTCTTATATAAAATGCTTTGTTAAATTTTTTTATAATATAATATATAAATAAAACAAACCAATATTTTTTAAATTTATTTTACTGCAAAAGCTGCTGCCATCGTAAACCAAGTATTCTAAATTATTTGTACATTATAATATTAATTTATCGAGTGGCGTCATTGTTTTTAAATCTTGTCTAGTCTATTTTTTATCTAAATCTGGCATCGACATGATTGTAATGCCAGACAGATGAGAGTGATAATTTATCTTCTAAAGTGTATAATACACAGTGGAGTAATATACAAGTTGGCACTCATTGAACGTCATTGAACAGTGTATTCTTCATGTACCTAACACGCGTGCCGAAACATTCATTTAAAGCTTTTCGTCTGCTCTCAAGTGTTGAAGATGTAATTTCAGTAGTAATGAATTACAGCTAATATAAACAATCTCTTACAATTTATTACTGGCTAACGTATCTCATTAATAATAATAATAATAATAAACGTATAAATACATTTTATTTGCAATTTTGTATTGATTTTATTTATTATTATATTTGCAAAAACTTATTGATACTTAATTTTAAAGATCTTTACAATTATTTGTCTTATTAAATTGTTAAGAAAAAATAAATACCAAAATCACAAAGAAATGTATCGTTAAACCATAACAAAATAGTGCATAAAAAAAGACAAAGAAAAAGAAATTTATGCCATTTTTTTTATGACATTTCGAAGTGATATGCGACGCCACTCTATAATTTACCTGCGATATATCATTTTTCGCAGTGATACGGGCGCACGAGATAATTCGCGGGAGTCACGAAAGGGCTCGAAGGGAGCACGGTCGTGCATCCGCGCACACGATCACGGTCACTGTTTTTCCTTTGTGCCGGACTCCTTCGTCTTTCGTCCAATCACGTCGCCACGCTTCGTATCTCGACCGCCAACTCGCCCTTGTTCCCAGTCAATGCACCGACGGAGTCTTCCGCTGGACGCACACCTGACTGCGGCCAGCGTAACCGCGACGATAACACCGACAAGGGCGGATTATCGTGAGTTAAGGTATAGGAGTTACCATGAATAATGCAACGTCGCGCCAGGAGACGCATGCCATGAAATTTATACGAAAGGGAACCGCATCAATCTTTTTTGTCAGCAACAATTTACATCGCACCTCTAGTTTCATGTTTTTATAAAAATAATATCAACAAAACTCAATTATTTATAACAGAAAAATTTATCCGAATTTTATTTAATGATTAATTAATATGATTAAGTTGTGTGATTATCAGAGTGTTAAAACTATGCAAATTGTTATAGCATGCTTTTAAGAAAATAAATCTGTTTTTTAATAGGCTAAGATTTTCACTCGATTATTAATTGTAGGTGAAATCACATTTCCTCTTGCGAAACTTTCATCATCATTGGGATTTCAAATTATCGTTTAATAATCGAAAATAAGCAAGCGGCGAAATATGATGACGTTCCGTCTCATTTAACCCATCCTCTTGACTTCACTTGACCAAGTGTCAATAAGTCGTACGCCATGACGAGAACAAAATTCACCACAAGAAGTTTAACCTTGATTCGCAATGTTTTTTCGTATCCGTAGATTCCAAATAAGTTGAAATATCATATTGTTCTAGATTTTTGTCGCAAATTGAAATTATCCTCGATAGCTGATGAACAATCATTCGAGGCACATATATTATTTAAAAAAATAGGAAAAAAAAACCACTTCCCGCGCTAACACAGCCGGGGGTTCGGAAAACGCAGGTGTAGCGTGCACCTGCAGTCAATAAATTTCTTTTTGTGCAATTCGCACCAAGCCTATATATAGGCTGTCGAACGCGAGACTTCGATGACGTATATCTTACCGAACTATTTCCAGAAGTTCGCCGTAAAACTAATATTGGTGTCGTAATAAGCTGTGAATGAGTTCGACGGGTTCGTTGCACCGGAAGTGTCGTGTTCGTGCTTTAACTCTTTCGTCGGGGGCGTAGGGAACTACGGAATTGAGGCGGTTTGTCTGTCAGCGATTAAAAAGGTATGTTGGGGAAGTTGTTTTTTTCTTTTATATGATGCTTATCATCACTATTGCATATCTAGTCGTGAATGATAAGATTATTTCCTCCGAAAAATAATTTTCTGTAACACTGCATGTTGTGGATGATGAAGACACGTTGTGATGAAAATCAATAGAAATATTAAAATTAATAAACGATTTAATTAATTCATCGCTTATTATATAAATATAATTTTTTCTGCATCACCCGTTACATCGAAGGGAAAAGATGTACGATATCACTGTGGCGCCACATTAGTCATTATGTTATTAAAGTTACAATTGATCATGATACTTTATGAACGCATTTTTTATTCGCTCGTACAATTCTGCGAGATAGCACTAATTAATTTTGAATGCCCTATTCATAACCATTAGAACGAATGATATACTGACGCCATATACCTATAATTAGAACATCCCTTATTTGTCACCACTCATATCAGTACCACTTACATTCAACAACACGAGTGTCATTAGACTCATTAAGTTATGATTACGAAAATGTATGTACAAATAGGTTGAAATAAATTTTAATGAAAATTTAATTTAAGGAGGCTAAGATAAATTTACACTCAAATTATAACTAATAATATTATCTTATATAGAATCGAATAGATTGCGGCCGAATTATCTGTACTGACACCCGATATATAATCCACAGACACAGATATGCCATGGTACTGGCGCCGTGGCTATTATTACGTTGTTTAACTCATAATACGCCGTAACACGTACGCTACTGCACCATGTATTACAATCGTTTACGCGTTTCAACGATCCGGTTCACACGTGTGCGTGTATAAAGCCGGCGCTCACATGTGCGTGTGACACGGTACGCTGACCGTCGCGTCGTCGATGCATCACCATGTGCATTACGCGTAATAAGCGTTCGGTCCGATTGTTCAGACGATAAAGTGAATATCGAGATACTAAATATATCGATAATTTTCAATTGCTTCTAATTGAAGATCTATTATTTTTTCTTAATGCTTAATGTTTTATGCATTACAAGCATTTTTTTGTTAATGTTGCAATGTTTTGTGTATTATTGCATTATAAGAAGAGAGAAAGAAAGAAAGCCTGTAATGCGAAGAGAGCCTGAGACGTCTTTAAAATAATTTTTGTATATAAATATGAATTACAACCACTTAAAGTGCACGAATTAATTAAGAATTTACTGTATAGAAATTAAAAATCTAGATTAATTGGTTAAAGATATCGACATCTGTATTTTAATGTGAAGTCTTCTTTTCTCTTATCTTTATCCTAATCCTTTCAAATCGTTTCTTTCTTTATTTTAAATTGGAAGTTTTTAAGTATGTGATATATGGAAGTATATGCTTCGATACTGAATCATTTCTACAGTTATCGACCCTCATCTCTTCCGGCCGATACGCTTTGGACCCGTATGCTATCATATTTGTATGAGACACGCAGAATTTCCGGTTGTTTTGAATCCTTGTATAAGTCTCATCCGGTCAGCTTTTGAATATCGGACAGACGGTCCGTTCTCCGGATCAACTGCTTGCATCCTATTCAACATGATCATTTACATGCAGTCCTGTGCATCTCGTCGGTTGACTTCCGAAGGATGCAATTCACACTCATATTATATTCAGACATTTAAATTCATATTTAAATTCAGATATTAAATCCATATCTGAATTCTCATAAAATGTCGGATTTTATTTATTTATGCGTTTAATTGCAAGCAACTCTCTATTTCTCCGAGTTTGAACGAGAGATTTTATTAAAATAAATTAGATTATTTATTTTTAATTCGTCTGTTTCATTGCTTGTAGGTACGGTTCAAATGCTCGAGCAAAAATCAATTTCATAGTTATTCGTTCCGTTTTCCCTCTTTATTTTACTGATCACCGCCAAGACATCGCTATAACTTCAGGATTTTCTACATCGCCGTGGAATAAACGACGCCCACGCTTCTCCCGATTCCCTCGGACTTCTATGGAAAAAAAATCTCGCGGTGATAAACCGGCCGAGTCCATAAAACGCCTCGGATTGTCAAGGGTCACAGTCGCATGGCAGTTATCGTCAGTGCCTCTTGTATTATGCGGCCGACCGTCTCTCCCGGTTATTATGAAATAGCAACGGAACCGACTGGACGTAGGCAGCGCGGGGCATCGAGATGCGCCGACGCCACCAAGCCATCTGGCGCACAGTGCTCCCATTCACTCTTTCTTCCGACGTTCCGACCACCCTCTCTCACCCTTCTCTCTCTCTCATCGCCGTTTGTAGTAAGTTTCTTCATTCGGCTTCCCCTTTCTCGTTCGCCGACACGCCGACCGCGGTATATCACAGCGTGATATCAACGCTTGCGGAGTCGCCGCGATAACCGTGTTTGCGTTGGCTCGCTGCGCATGGAATTATTGCGACCAGAACAAACGTTACGTCCCGGTGGCCTTCATAGTACCTCAAGTGGCGATCGGTATGATAGCGGTGCGACTACCTCTGTTTGCTTGAAACTTGTACGAAAAACGTGTGAAAAGTCCCGTATCGCACATTTGGCGCTGCTATAAATATAAATGAATAGAAGATACAAGTATCACATACACTGAGAGAAAAATATAGTTACTTCTGGCCTCAACCATAATTTTATAATATTTCTAACAATAAATATGATTAACTTAATTATATGCATTATTAAGTTAACCACAATTATCGTTAGAAATATTATAAAATTGTGGTTGAAACCACAAGTAACTATACTTTTCTCTCAGTGTAAGTACATAGCACAATTTTGCGCCACCTGGTTTCTCTTTAAAACGCACGTGCAAGAATCGACTAAAATGTACGACAAAGAACTGCGTCCAGAGTGCATACACATTCTTTCACTATGTGTAACTCACAGCCAAAAAAAAAAGAACAAATGATCGGAATAAAATAAATGCTTGCACGAAATGGTTGCACGAAACTTTGTTAGAGAGGCAATACCGAGGTTCCTCTATCTTCAAATTTCGCGTCCTTGTCCGATTGTCATCGATGCCGATCAATGCTGTTCCTTCACGCGATTCCACCACCAACGATTCGGCATTCACAATGATTCGCTTTCACCGCGACATTACGTCGTGTATCGTCTGCAGAAAGGATGATCTGCGGTTTCACACCGCGGTCAAGATACACGCACGCGTCCCGCGGGCGTCAAACTTCCCAGAGTCACAACGAAGGGAACCTGTTCGTACATCATTATGCTTTTGGCCGAAGCGAGAAAAGATCCGCTCCCGGGATCTCACATTACTTCCTCGCCACCGCAGGAATTAATCATCTCATCCTGTATCCCGTCGCACTGTGTAATTTTTCTTTCGTCAGGCCTGTCCGCAGAGTTGTGTTTTCTTCCTCACTGTACACCGCGAGAAAAGACGTACCGTTACGAAAGTGGACTTTTAAAGATCCACTTTTCGGTTGTAAAAAAAATAAGGTAAATACATGCGCATTCGATGTTTTAATGTCAAAAATATTCACGGATGACAAATGAGTTATTTGAGCATTATTATAATAAAATAAATAAATAATAAAAATAATTAAAAATAAGTCAATCTAACTTTATAGTCGTGCAGTATTATGCATGTACTTATTGTAATAATTACAATAGTAGTACCAATGAAAGATAAATAAATATTCTGTAGCATTCTATACGTAGCATTATTTAAAAGAGAAATTGAGTTGTGTGCGTATAAGATATTAATAATAGAGCTTAAATGTCTTTTAACTCTTTCGATCACTGTATGTACCACCCCTTCGCGCCTATACTGCATTGTGCCGCGATGTTGGGCCGTTATTATGCGAGATCCATAAAGGCTCACGGAGCTGCAAGAATTTTAAGTGTAACAATCAGCATTGTTCGGCATCGCACGAACGAGAAGCTTGACCATCTGCACTTGGAGGCTTAAACCGCAATTGTCGAGCGGCCAGATGTTGAATGTACATTGAACTGGGAAAACGGCTGAGGAAAGATCTTTAATAATTGTAGAAACAAAGACACGAGTACGAGTGACTCACGTATTGTTGCATAATGTGACTTTTGTAAGCGGCCACCTGTTTAAGAAATAATCATGATTTTATTTCGAAATATGACTTTGTTCTTAAAACTCTACATCTCCCGACAAGATTACGATCTTTAATTTACTTCTCACATTTCTACAGTTTTGCAAATTTATTGAATGTCTTGTGAATGTACATTGAACATTGCTCAAAGAACTCAAGAACGTTCAGCCGTATGTTTAGCATGTGATACATATTTTTTCACAGTGACACAATATTGTGACCAGACATGTGATGACCTTTTGAGATATGACAAGTTTCAGTACTTTCCCAGTATGAGCAATCAAGGACATTCAAACGGATTCTCAGAACGCAATTTCTCGTCCTACGCGGTGACACGATTGGATATTTCGTAGTCTCGTGGTGACACAAGACCTTTTGACGCTTTGGTTGGCAAGTAGCCGACAGTATATTGCAAATGCATTGGCACGCGTTTGCGCGTAATAGTATGCACACAAGACTGGAGACGCCAACGTTATACAGCTTCAAATATTCTTCGAAGAATTCTCTCCGCGAATCATTCGTATCCGTCTTTGAGATTGCGGTTATCGCATTATAACAACTAATTCCTGAAACTAATAAATCGACTACAGAAGCTCCTTCTATGTTAGTAGTCAGAATAGGATCACCAATATTAATCAATGTCTAGTAGTATTTCCTTTAAAAAGACGGTGTATTCATGATATCGCTTTCATAGTTATCACTGAAATTATATAAAGATAAGAAAACGAGCGTAGAAATAAAAATTATTACATCTTTATTAATAAACGGAATGTCAGGATAAAATATTATTTCTCTTCGAGTTTGATACAGATTAAAACGTACAGATAGTTATAAACACTATAAAATTATATAATAAATAGAATGTTATCGTTCAGTCAATAAAATTATGACTTTCAGCCACGAATTGAGAAATTTTTACAATATTTTATTTCCCTCTTATATATGCAATTTATGATCCACGTCGTTTCTACCGTTTCACGTTCTTGCACGTTATTGAAGCTCCATTCATTTTATGAGCGTGTAAAACATCCAATTTAACGGCGCGTACAACGCGCTTTCGGATCGCCCAAGTTTAACCAGGTAATAATCCGCGGTAGCGTGAATGAGTGTTACTCGCGGGATGAACACTTTCGCGTGTGCGAGCAGCCGGCTCCGCGAGTGCTTTCACCGGTAGCCCGTGACCAATCCCTGACGACATTCACGTCTCAGGAATTCTTACGATAATCCTCATGAATGAAATTCACTCGCTCTCAATTCGCTGGAGGTGAAATTCGTGTGAATTCTGTTCAGTACGTTTTTTCCGTATATTTTATGTACCAATAAATAGATATAAAATTATTTCTTTATTATTTATTAACTTTTCATCAATATTATTACCCATTAAAGTAATTTAAAAAAATTAAAAGATTTTTTTATACATTCTATAGAAACAAATCATCGATATTTTCGTTGTATTATCATCTTGAGAGATTTTCTGCGACAAGATGAAATCATCCGCAGATTACGTGGTGAATCATGTAACGTCTGAGACATATTGATATTTTCATATATTCTTACGGTTTCATTGCGTCTGCGTCATATTGTGTATAATCCGATCGTGTAAAACGCTGAGCGATCGTCGAAACGTACTTGAGAAGTGAATAGACATCCATATTGCATAATATGCCGATTATGTCGGGCGTTAAGCAACGAATTCCGGTTCACTGCCGGCTCGAGTGTTAAATCACGGATGTAGCGCTACACTATTCCCGCGTGATAATGGTCAAGCATTTCAATTAGGAATTATCATGCAATGGCATTGAACAGGACGAGAATGCTCGATCGGGCGAGCCGGATGAGTTTTGCCGAGTGGAGAAGTCCCGCTGAAGAACGATCTAGTTTCTATTCATCAATCTACTTGTTAAATCTGTTGAATCATTTTATATTTTTGGCTTTATATATTAGATGATATTTTCTCATAGGTCCCGCTATGTGTAGAAGTGATACGTTTTCTACTTAATTATTTTCTTTTGTAGATTTTGTGAAACCGCTGCTTGAGACAGCTGCTTTAATCCCTTTAAAACATTTATTTCCAAAGCTCTCCTACGGACGGAGGTAAATTCGGAAATTATTTTTAGAGATACAGTGACATTTCCGGTAGTGATTAATTAGAGAAACTTGTAGTTTAGCTTCTGGATACTTTTACGATACACCGGACACATTGCTCTCTTTATAAAGAAGACGGTAGAACAGCTTCTCCTTTTCGTTTATCTGCCCCGCTAATGTCTCGACTCAATCGGCCGTTTTCTACTGTCTTATCAGTGCCGTTTACCCGTTTTTCCACGAACTGCCTTCGTATACGTAAAGAAATGAAACTGGTGATTAACGTTGTTCGTAAGAATAGAACGAGATTCAAGTGTCGAATGAGATAACGACGCGAGTGCGGTAACTTTTTTTCCAATAGATATTCGTCGCGAAATATGAATGAAACGATTGATGGATTCTTGAGGAGGTTTTATCTACGGAACGTTAAATCGCCATCGTTTGAGAAAATGTATCAAAGAGTACGTCGTTGTCTTGGAGAACTTATAATCATTCGAACGATTCTATATTCACCGTACAATAAGAAAGAGAGAGAGAGAAAGAGAGAACTCGATATATTGTGTTTTATAATAATTTTTTCCATTACTATATTTAAATATATATTTTTCCCAAACAAATCTCTCCATAGAAATCCTTTCCAATAACTGTTCTTTGTAAGGTGATTTTTTTTAGAGGTTTAATCGATTACCGTGACGTTTCCGGATTCGATTATTCTTATCACATGCACGAGGATTGCTACTTGTTGTCAGTAGTTAACATACTACACTTCCGGTCGTAATCTTGAACTTAGCATATAGTCAATCGTTTCTTTCCCTAACATGCGATAAAAGCATTGCGATATTGCGGATTTCACGATAATATTTCCACGTTTTCGAAGAAGAGAAGCAATTGCGACCTACATCTCTTCAGAATTACACATCTGAAATATCATTCTGATAAAAATTTTATCTTTTGTTTATGACATGGTGTCGTGTGGGTTTCCACGTGTAAACCAGATCAATTTCGATCCGGAAAGATTGTGGAGTACATCATCCCAGTTACATCAACAATAAGAAATTCCTCATCACCGATGATGAGAAACGGGGTGGCTGTGGTTCCTACTTTTTACCATGACCGAAGTGTTTTCGTACGGTGGCAGTGTGTTTGCTTAAGATCGTCCATTCGGTAAAGGCTCCCAAGCCTCCAATCCATCCATCCGAGCTGAAGAGTTCATCTCTCGTTCCCCTCAGAAAATGCAGGCGGATAATAATCTATAATTATCTTTGGCGTGACAGAAGGAATGACGCGCCGCGCGTTTGATGTTCCGTAAATAATTGTCAAAGATGGCGACTGAACCGGATCGGAGAGGCAATCGAACACGAGAGATTTCCAATATGCAATCGATAGGCACGTCAATTGAACAGAAGTATAAAAGGGAATATCATTTTCATACATGGGCGACTTTTCTTCGAACATTGCACTCCATTGTGCATTATGAAGGAATTATCCTTGGATGTGGGCAAGGACTCTGGGCAAGGAGTTGCATCCTGATTGCAGACTATTACGAACCGCCGTTCGTCGTACGGGGCTTCTTCCATGAAGTGAGAAGTTTTGACGAAGACGTTACCCGCTTCTCTTCTGTACGTCTTCCCCGTGTTTCCTTCTGCGCCGTGTCGTTGTCATGCGGGCGAGGCGGCATGTAATAATTAACGCAAACACACAATTTTTATTGTGTGCTTTTCATTCCGCCTTCCGTGAGCGGGAGAACCGGAGCAGGAAGAGAGAAGGCAATGTGTGGGTCGTGAATCTACATTAGCGGAAACGATGCCAGATGAACGTTCTTATTCTCACACGTATGTGAGTATAATCGTGCGTACCTGGATGTCCCGAGGAATCTCGAGATTAAGTTGATTACGCGCGAGTGGCGAAGTAATGACCAATGATTCTCGAGTAAATGCCCGTGTAATTGCGAGTCTGAGGCGGCGCGGCCACTTATAGAGTTAATCAGGATATAGAGAGTAAGAGAAAGATATCTCTGCTGAATATCTTGAATTATTGCAGTCGCGTGATAGACTATTGATTTACAAAAATCTTATCCAAATTTATGATAATCGTTTTTACAAACGGAATTTTGGTTTTAGCTATTTCCTGCTGCATAACATTTTGAAAATATTTTACAGTGAAATTATTAATCTCCGAGTATGTAATATTGAAAGCATATGCCGGCGGCATGCAGCAAAGTTTGCAACTACGCGGCCTTGGATTACGAACGCCTCGATGCGAATAAGAGAGGTCCGCTACGATGTAAATTCGACCTTCCTCGAGTCACCGATGCGAAAACGCTCCTACTCTGAGGGAATTACGGGACAATGAACGTTTTCGAAATCTACCCATGGTCCTACATGTCGTGCCAGAGATGATTTCGTCACTTCCGGTTATCATCTTCGTGATGAGAGCAATTTATTCCCTCTCTAAGAACGTAAGATATAATAATCGATTGAAAAGTATGAAGTCGTTCGGATATTACAACTAAATATCCAACGTTTGCGATGAAGATTACTGACTGACGATGTAAAATTCAACGCGATACTGCATCGAATAAAGCATATATTTGATAGAAACTTGATATTTAATTGGGGTAATACAATTTAGCTTATCGGGTTCGTCCGACAACGCACTGCTGAATTACAAAGGCACCGGAAACACGGCCTACCGCGCCGGATATTGCAAGGGCCAGGACAGGTCCGGGACTAAAAGCGTAACGAAACATAGAATTCGATCTCATGTGTACAAGACAATCTCATTACCTTAACTTGATATTCAGTCAATTTGATGAATTAATATCTATGAATATCGAAAACTGAAATATCGAGAAACGCGTATAGAAAGGGTTGAAAATAAAGAGATTCAAAATGCGCGACTACCAAGCGGTGGCGCCTCTCTCACGTGTCTAGTATTGCAGTGTTAATTGCGAAAAATATGAAATTCAAGTGTCGGTAATTGATCCAAGGTTCTCTGCAAACATGCCGCTTAATCGTGAACGAACAGTAAAAAAAAACCATGCGTAGACCGGCAGCGAGCTCGATTAAGTGGATCCACCATAGCTACCGCAGCTCGTTTAGTTTTTCACTGCGCATTGTGAACATTGCAATATGTGTGACATCACGGTATGCGGGGTTCTCACAGAGAATTCTCGGCTCCAGCCACAAAAACTGCGGGATATATGTATCTTGTGCTTTGAAAACGGGGATCCTGCTTTTTCTTACATCTCACAATAAAAAGAAGATACTTGTTGTGTTAAAGATACATCCAGAATTTATAGTGCCTCGATTATCTCATAATTAAAAATTTAATTCCAAGCAATATGATCCTATAAAGTATTGTGTTTAACATTTAACGTTGCCTGTGGGTACTTATTGAGTTAAATAAAGTCAATTATCATTGAAATGCTAATTAAATATCTACATTTCGTACTCTATTAAAAAATATTTATGATGCATAATCATATGTAGAGGTGCACACGAGACCGGTATCTCAAACGGACTAACGGAAGCGGCTATACATTCTGCGACGACCTCTGCAACCCGCGTGCGAAACGGGTCAGACAAGCGTAAATACAATGAAAAGTCTTCGCCGTATAGGCATGAAAAGAATCGCGCGTGGAATATCTAGAGCTTAAATGGAAATGAGGATAGTGACGTTTACGCGATTTAAAAATTTTAAATATGTCGACCTTGATCGTAATCAGGTGTATAAAATTGCAAAAACGTTTCTCAGAAAATTCCTGCATTCTGTTATTTACAACCGACTGGATTATTTTATTCTCGTGGAAAATATCTACAAGAAATCATTCTTTCTTAGGTAATTCTCTATTCCCTGCTTCCTCAAGTTACTATAGATTCATTATTTTGCGTAAGAAAGAGATTTGAAGAAACATAATAATTTTTAAGAGTATACTCGATATTTTTCGGACGGAAAAGAAGGCGAGATTTCGGATGACAGCATGTGTTCAGTGGTCTGTGCAGATGGTAAAGAAAAATATACCCTGCCTAAACGCCCCTTCCTGGGATGAAGTCTCGCTCTCTCGAGAGTCGTGTTTCTGTTCGCGCAAAAAGGGACGCGAAACCGCACGACGCTTCGCATCGCGCAGTTACACCATAGCGTGGACTTCACAGAAGCCGTGAGAAATTATACGGTTGTCATTGAGCCCAGCCGCAAAAGTCGCAAATATTCCAAATATTTAATCTTACAGCGCAGTTATCATTTTAAAATTAATCGTCATACTTAATCCACTTAATCAGAATCTCTCTTACTCCGTTGATATTTAATGACGTTAGAAGATTTTTATTATTATTCTAGCATTATTGATCTATTTATATTTAATCCGTCACTTTATAACTACACGAATTAAAAAGAAGGTGTGATGCTTTATGAATTACGGATTACGGAACAGGAGTAATCGTGGATTAAGTATGACGAATCCATCAGACGCCGTCATGTAGATACACGTGGTCCAGCTGTTAATAAGTGCTCAGAAAACATACTGCTCTTATTTTCGTTAAACCGCTTTACGTCACTTAGCAGACCGCCCGCGAATGCCGTTTTGTTCCCCTCGTTTGCTTTATTGGATGCAACATGACTGCTTTTTACACTCTCCCGCGTTGTTTCTTAACCGTCTCCCACAAGCGACATGAAACTGTCGCGCGTTATATTATAATAATAGCCTTATCATGCTTTGATTCATATTAGTTGTGTTTATCAACATGAAAAATATTTCAAAATATTCAGAATCTTCTCGTGCTTATGGAATAAATTTCTCTCCACGAGTAATTTGTTGCGGCACAAAATAAATAAAAGAATTCATCAAGTATATTAATTGGAAAGGGCGCGATCTTCTTCGTGAATAATACAGAGTGCTGGGGAGGTCTAATGGAATCCACGGTTTTCGTTTCCGGATTAACGATTTCACGGAAGTTCCTGCCATGAACGAGAAGTTCTGCAAACGTGTGGGAAAATAATCACAGGGTACTCACCTGTTGGGGTGCGGTATCAGCCGGGGAAAAGCTCGACAGGGCGGTTAAGGGTGCTAGGGATGCGCATGAGGACGCTCTCGAGGGTGGCGGTGTGTGACCGGGAGTGGGACTTCCGCTTCCGCAGCTACTTGCGCCGCCGCTGGAAGACAGGCTCACGCTGTCCGCCCGCCCTCTCCACGGCGAGATCGACACGTGCTTCAGCATTCCTCCTTGTTCTTATCTGGAATCAGGATCCACGGATCGTTTGCCATTAAATCGCGAACGTTGAGCTGGGGGAACAGTAGTATGACCGGCTATAAATTCGATCGATTGCCCGTTCCGACGGATCGGCGCAATGTCGATAAGAGTTCTCAATTCTCTCATTTTATCAGCTGTGTTCCTTTCACCTTTTTATCTATAATTATATACAAAGAGCCGCGTCGGAAGATCCGCCTAGAAACATTAGCAAAGTGGAAGCTTTAAATCACGCAGAAGGATGCGAAGAGAATTTATAATATAGGAAAACTGCGATAAAGAATAAACTCACGACCTACTGCAGATTTAAATACAGAACTACTTTTAAGGGACATTACAAGCAATACAAGTGAAATTGTCGCTCCGAGTTTCACTCACGGCGTGGGCTTCCGCTGATATAATATACTCTTAAGAGTACATTTACTGGAAGTCCCATGGAACAGCCTACATTTCAATTAATCTCTTTGTGCGTTTCCTCTCGCAAGGTCGCAGAAAAACCGTAATTGGTGTGGCGGCCTTTCGATAAGTAGTGTCCAACTACTGTGATTGCTGGGCTGAATAAACGTGGAAAGTGGCGGGAAGCTAGCTTGTGGAAAAACCGGACGCTCCCAACGGTACACTTTAAGAGCGTCCGTATAATTTGACTCGGAGTGAAACCAGGCGGTAGCATTGGTAGCAATGTCCGAAACGACGTCCACACACGCCCACCACGTGGAAAGCGGGGAAAAGCCTACGCGCTCGAATAAACACAAAGCCAGTCGTAGATACAGAAGCCAGAAGTTCTGGATCGCAAGGTATATGGATGCCTTTTCGCTAACTGCGAGATGTTGTCATAAGGAAATTTAATAAAAATGATTTCTTTTTTTGTCTTTGTTATTACCTTTGTTATTTATATTACTGCATTATATTATTCATAATTGTATAATTACAATTATTATTTGCATTATTGTTTCATATTATATTATATATATTTCTTTACAGATTCTTAAACAACAAGTAAAAAATGATTTATTTGTTATATTTTTTTGACATTTAAATTAACAAGCAACAAAAAATTTTGCACATTTTTTACCGAAAACTCGAAAGAAATTTGCGTACATTGAAAGAAAATTCTGGTTAAAAACGGACGAATCAGAAAAATCTTGTAACTTTTAACCAGAATTTTTTTTCAGTGTAGTTCTGGAGTAAAATACATGTTAATTATACGCTGCGAAATTTTCCGTTTAGAATTGTAATAGTGCTTCCTGCGATGTATCATCGACAGACCGATGTGCGGTCACATGCATCCGAAGGACACATCGGCATATCATTACGGACGTCACGATAGACGGGAAAGAAGATTATACCCACATTTCTGATTTTTAAATAGAGGATAAACGAAGCGACAATATGCCGTGAATATCAAATACAGATTTTATATTATTTTCTGTAGATACTCACTTCAGTCAAATTCGCAGTTGAGCGACCTGCGCACTCGCGATAGCCCGCGCGTTACTACGCGCCAAACATTCAAAATTGACGAATGTGCGGCATCGAAATCATCCAAGTTCCACTGTCTTAAACCAGAAGGCAATTTACACGCGATAATCACAATGCACGAACGGATTCACCACCAATCACAATCGCGTTACTTCGACGGAGTGCACGAGGAAGGACTTCCGGCACGCATTTCGGCATGTAGTTTCGCGTAAACGAATCGCTTCGCACATTTCACACGAAGCGTTCTTTCGAATCGTTATATTTAAAGATACGTCGGGTAACGAACATCAAGATTGTAACGAGAGTTCGTTTTCTCTCGAAGGGAATTCGATGAAGTTCGAGAGGTAAGCTCGAGGCATCAGTTCGAAACGCACGGCGACGACCAGCACCACGGTGTGCGCTCCGCGAGCGTTCTGTCGCGACTGGCGAACGCGCGAGTAAACCGGCATAGTAAAGCCGCGCGCCAGCGAGCGGACGAGGCAGAGGAAAGAGAACGACCTTCTTGTGTAGTATACGCACGATTGTACGTTCGCGTGTACTCGTGTAGGTGCGTGCTTCGGTGTACGTGCGCCGAGGAACTGCGGGGGCGATGACGGTACCCGCGTTTGCAAGAAGAAGGGCGTATATCCACGGAATCAGCCGTTCGCTCAACGAGACAGGCCCTACTCTCGCTTCAAGACCATGTCGTGGCGACGAGAATATGAAATGCTCACCTAGGATACGAAGGAAGAGATTGATGGGTTTGTAAAGTGAATACTGGCGCGCTGAATGATGGAGAAATTATAATTTATAAATATCATTTATTATACAAATATTAATAAAACTCCTATTTTATTTCATGTAGCATTAAAATAAAGTATCACAGAGAAAAATAGTATGAATAAAAAATATTTGACGTCATCTATTTCCTCTCACAGTTTGTCGGTCTAATTTCTTAACATCCTGTATATACTGAGGAATATTAATTTGATTTAAAATTCCAAATTATATTATATAAATGATAAATTAAATTAAGATTACAGATATTTTTGTATAATAACTACTCTTTTACGTTTTCGACATATTTTTGTATATAATATACTTTTATTTCTTATTTTTATGCATACAATATACTATTAGCTATTTATACATAAAGATCACGCAGTTATCACGCGAAATAATAATTATTCGAATCGAAAAAGCAATCTGAGATTGTTTTATTGCGTAAATAAATTAAGATTTAAGATGTGGTGCACAACAAGTTCCGTGTTGTATTGTTGAAAGAGAAGTGAACTACATATATAACAGCTGAGTTTCGCACCGTGGGGAAAGAGGTCCTCGATACGTTTCCTCGGTCGTTACAGATAAGCACGTCCGGCAATTTTATTTTCTATTAGTTGTTCCGAGTATAAGATTCTTCGCGGATTTGAGTCTGCGGTAAAAGATGTGTGCAAGAAACCATTATGCAATGGTAGTGCTCGTTAAGGTAATCATCATCATAGGATTAGAGAGTGTCGCGACTTATCGTCCAAAGCATACAAATCCTGTGAATTTCTCTTTTGTCTATTTTCAGGTATTCTGAAATCGGAATTGATCATAAAGAGAGAAATTTTGTGAAAGCGAATAGTATAAAATCGAACTTTGTACGATTTGGCATTATAATATCTATTTTTACAAACATAGAACAAAATATTTTTCAACGTATTACAAAAAATGATTGATCATTTTTTTTTTTTTTCAAATTGATGCGTAAAATTAATCGAAATTTTGTGATAAAGCCCATTAGCTAATGTAAAGCGATCAGACCATTCATGGAGTTAGGAGATTGCTTATTTGACCCGTGCTCGATCAACAAATCTTCGTTTCCTCAAGACGATATTTTACATACATGCCTGTAGCTGTCACACTTTGAAAAGAAGAAGAAAAAAAAAATAAAACGCGAGAGTCGCATCCTACGTGATCCGACGAGCGACTGTATGGGCGTCGAGCTCGTCGAAGAAAGAAGGGCTTACGTCTCTGCGAGAGAAAAGTGAGAGACGCACGTGGGAGTCGGCTCGATTCGTTCAATAGCGTTGTGTACGCTTCTCCTTTTGATTTAATAAACTAGTTGCACGCGCCCGCCAGGAAAAACAATGACTCGTGGCTGAGATATTCATCGATTCGAAGGAAATGCGCGTCATATATTTATAGCGATCTAGCCGCCGTTATACTCCGCTCTAAATCTAAATCGGAAATGTATATTTGAATTTGCGTCAGCGTAGATGCAATCGCCCATATTTTCGTGAACGGAAGAGGGAATAAATCCTCGTCTTCCGGTGTGTTACGACTCACAATTGAGTTTTCCAACTGATTGCAACTGCGTTACATTTTCCGACGGTGATTTCACAAGATAATCTTTAATAAAGCCGTTGAATGAAGCACTTGCCGAGTAGTCCGCAGGTACTCGGGAAGGTGTAGGCTTCGAAAGGAAAGGAGCGCGTGATTAGGCACCTGGGTGGCATTTACGATGCAGCCGATACAACGTGGGGTGGCCGACACGTGTAATTCGAGGCCAATCTCGCGCATGTAGGCGTATCGAAAATAAGGGATGTCTTTGAAATACTTCGGCACACCATAATCTGAATTGGAATCGAGCAGATTATAAAATAATTGGTGAAAATTTATCTTCTCTAATTGTTTTTTTAGTTATAATTATCGATTTAACAGTTATAAATAATATAGAAGTGAGAAGCACGGATTTAATTATGAGACTCGTTGATTCGGCTTTAACATTCTCAATCGCGTATCGGTCAACTACTCGCCAATGGCTACTTTTCCCAGGAACGCATATCGTTCCTCAGTTTCTCGAATTCTGTCCATTGAGTTCGCCGGGGTCGAGAAACTCATGGTTGCTCGGTCATGGAAAAACGTCACTGGTCTAACGGCGGCGTGCCTGTAAGAACCGCGAGTGACTTCGGTCTCGAGAGCTGGCGCAAGATCGCGACGCGTTGCAACGCGAGAGAGTTCCACGGCAGTAGCCACGCGTATTATCGCGATTCGGTCGTGCAACACGCGTGCCTTTTGTCGCGCGAGTACAAGGAGCTTCTCTGTGAAAGATCCTTCCCCCAGCGGGCTCTGGCTTCGCTCACGACGATCTCGGGGAGAAAATTCAATTAGCTCCGCCAGGCTAGATTGCCGCCGGTGCAGCTGCAATCGGCAGATAAGCCTCACTAGTGCATGCGCGTGCGGCGGCGACTGCCGACAATGCGAAATGTGTGTGCATGTATGTGCGTTGAGTCCCATAAAGCGGCACTGGCTTATCGCTGACACGCAAAAGGTACGAGCGTCGACCTGTCGTCGTGTCAGGCCGCTGTCATGACGAATATTTTTGTATCATGTCGTCTGTGTGAATATTTCTTTTTATAATAAAAAATATAAGAAATTATATACGCGGAAAATTATACAGAGATTATCAATCGGTCATAATATAATTTGAAACAATAGATATTATGTTCACGTATATGTCCCTTAGAAATGTACAAAACTCCAAAATTATAAAAACTCTAGCTTAAATTTCTATTTTCTATCTATTTAAGTTTAAATAGAAAGTAACCATTAAACAGGTATTGAGGTATCTAAGAATGGATACGGACGAATATTATTTTTGTTTTTTTTCACTATTTTTTTATCAGATCCCTTTGGGACCTTATTCAGTAAACACGCACTCTATGCGATTCATCTTGTTTTTGCAATAAAGGATCGTCATAGGCAGTAGCTATTAGACACCTACAATAATTTTTTTGATAAAGGTTGGCCATAGGTAAGGTTGTTATCCGTCCTCTTTTCCCCAGACACTGTCCTCTTTTTTTTTAAGACGTCTGGTGACGTCCAGGGAAATTGTTGAAAGTATCAGGGGTAATTATAATGACTAAATATTTTTAAAACAATTAAATTACGTTTATTCTTTTTCTTAGCATTATTCTTTTTAGATTTAAATCCTATGTTTAATAATCCTTTTAGATAAATTCAACAGTTGAGAGATTATCGCGTTTCATCCTGAGACAAAATGAATTGTAGATGTGAAAGTGTAACCACCGTGACGACGTTTCGGTGGGACATTGCAATCACATTTTTCATCATTTTCTACTTAAGTGACGTAACGATGTTATGTGAATTACATATCATTATCGCCAAGTACATAACCGTTTATCAGTTTATAATCTATGGAACCTGTTTAGATACTAGCCGATAATACTATACAATTTTATGCGTTACATCAGTTGATGATCAAGATGATTAAACATATATGATCATTGAAAACATTATAGCATTTATTATAATTATAATTCTTGTATCAAAATCGTTATAGTTTACCTCATCTTGATTTTATCGTAGTATCTAAATACTTGATGACTTTTCACTTATAAAATTACTTAAATGATCGACGATAAAGACATCAAATGTTCGGGCGTATGCAAATTCCACGAAGTCGATTGACCACTCGAGAACCGCTCGGAACCGACGATGGAGGGGGGAGTGCGAGAGGAGAAATCGGAACCATGGTGGTCAGTTACTTTAGCCGTGTACATGACAAGCATGACGGACTATAGTATGCGCAGGATACTATGGGACTTTGGTAGAAGAGCGGTCCAGCCTGGTGGATCCCATGGTGTAGCATTACTTTCCCACAGGCGAGACTCTTCCTCCATGCCGCATACGTGTGCGATTCTTACCAGCGTGCATCCATCGTGCACCTGTACACGCTTGCTTCTATGTATGCGTGCACGAGGCGAGAGGGACAAGGAAAGGGGATATGTATCTCACCTTGCAAGGCGAACCTGTTATTCGTCAGTTCGCCGAAACCAAAAAGGAAACAGAGAACATTGCCGTAACAGTGTGTTATCGTCTGAAAAATAATTGTCACCTTCTGGGACCAATTTCGGTAGGAAACTGCCAGACATTCCGTGTCTCACGAAGGGAGGTGAATAATCCGGAAGAGAAAGGGGTGAAATTATTGTAACTGCAAATTTTGATGGGGCAACAATGGAATCGATCAGCAAATCTTTATTGTTTGCTATAGAATGATTGTTACATCGACAAGCTGCATTATGTTTGAAATTTATAAAAAATAAGAATTAATTTTATAGGAATATGAAATTTTAATACTGAAACGTAAATTAAAATGGCATAATTAAAAAATTAATAAAAATTACACTAATATTTGAAAGATATTAAAATAAATTTTTATATTTCTATTTCTTTTATTGTAATATTTTTATTTTTTTCTCTCAAAATACTATATAAATAACTTATAGGAAATAGTGGTTGAAGTCGTCGATGAAGGGAAAAAAATATTCGTTAGGGGTTCCCCTCTAATAGGGCACGGAATTGTCCCGGAAATGAGCTTCGTCACGCAGAGCGGAAGCTGAACCTTGCCGCATCATGGAATTGACATTAAAGTACATCGATCGCGGTCAGAATGTATTCTCGATTCTTAAAGGGAAGAACAATAACTTGACTATTACAAATAAAATGCATCTGAATATTATTCTTCTGTATTCTTTATGTCTTTTTGAAATATTTGTAATTATTAATAATTAATACTATTGGTCAAATAAATTAATAGGTATATTGATATATTTAAACTATTTAATTATAAAATTTTATTAATAAATGTATTTTTTAATTGCAAGATAATAAAAACATATTTTGTATAATACACTCGATAAAAAAAAGTTGTATTTTGTGCTGACAGTATGTTACGTAAATTCATTACCCTAAAATTAGGCGAAGAAAGAGTTAGAGCAAATATAAAAGTTCAAAGTCGTCCTCTTGTCGAGAACGAGAAGAAAAATAAATATGAAAACTACTCTTGTAAAGTTTCCTCACGTTGAATGTATGATAACACGAAAGCTGGCAAACATCAGGAGCGTTAAGGGATCTGAAAATCAAATTTGTACGACAGCCACATATATGATACACTGAATATTTATCTTGTACCTTTAGTGGAACAGGGCCCTTTTTATATGAAACGTTTTTATCTGCATATCTCAATTATCCTTATCAAACCAAAATCAGTATGTCGAGCATAATGTCATATTTTTTAGATAATATTAAACATGATACGTTATCTATTTCATATTTTATTTAAACTTAAAAATATTTTTATAAATATAATAATAAAATATTGACTTCGATTACAAATCTCTCTGGTCATTACTTTTTTTATCAAAAAAAGGACGAAACAAATTTGTGTATCATGAATCAGATGTATATTACTGCTGGTTTGTTGTTATATCTTAAACGATTTAAGGTGGGAAAACTTCACATCTGGCAAAATTTGCCCGTCATCCTATGATGTTCTGTATTAATCGTTGAGTTCCGACAGCTCCAGAGAGATAATCTCTTTTTAAAGAAAAATATGAAGCACAAAAAGTAGTCCGTAGGAAAAAGTAATAATCATCTTAAATTAATTCTTTCGACAAGAGAGAATTCATGACAAGTTATTATTATCTTTAAATGCTGTTATTTAATTGAAATGATCTTAAAAATTTACTTTGCAACGTTTAAAACATGTTTTGCAAATTAAACCTTGTAAATCTTTTATTTAAAACAAATATTTTAATGTGTTAAGATTTACAATTTGCACAATATTTCTGCATAAAAAACATTGTAAAAAAAATTAAATAATAAATAATTTCATGTTATCTTAACTGCAAAAATTAATAACGAAAGAGTCTAATTTTGCAAATAAATTTGTGTGTTAAAATTAAATTAAATTTATAATAATACCTCGTTCCATCTCTCTCTCTCTCTCTCTCTCTCTCTTGGTTATGCAATTGATTAATTATTTCCTATCTGGCAATGTACTGTGATTTGGGAGTGGTTACATACATATAGGTCAGCTTCTATAATCTCTAGGATGATTGACTTACATTACACGCTTCATGAACTTTCGGATTTCTTAAGACGGTTGACTGAGGGCAACGAAGGGCAACGAACGAGCACAAAAGTTCACCCTTGAGAGGGCGGAAAAATTATATCTTGAAAAAAATTCCAGTACGTTAATTAAATTACAAAATATGTTAATTAAACTTCAAAGATTATTTTTTATTTCTCTTATCAAAACAAATATTGTAATTTTCTTGATTAATTCTGATATTATGCTAATTTTATAGTTTATTTCTTCTTATTGCAACTTATATAATTACAAATGAGACATAAGAAATGCATTTTTAAATTTTCATAAATTATAAAAATATGTAAAATAATAAGAAAGATTATTGCGCATAAAACATACATACATCATGTACGATAATATGATGTTATGACTACAAACAATACGAATTCATATTATAAACAGCCCAGACAGTTGATTAGGAAATACTTTTAGATTATAAATATCACAAAATACAAATCTCTCGTTTTACATAGAAATCTATCTTAAGTAATCATATATCATGATGTTTATCAATTTTTCAACGCACATATGTTTTATCATATAACAATGAAATTAGAATTCTATAACTTGCTATAAATAATATAAAAATATAAAAATTTAATAAATAAAGTATTTGAGAAATTGAATAATATTATTTTCTCGATAAATAAATTCCTATTTTATTTGCGTTATTATTAACATGGTCGATAATTTTACTTATATATATATAGATTTAATAATTTTAAAAGTATGTATAAAAACTTATGGTATAAACTTTTCGTAATTAGAAATCCCATTACCGGAATTTTGGTTGGGTTCTTATTAAGAAAATGACGTTAAATTAAAAAGCCCCAACCTGCTGTCATGGAGATGAAGAATAAGGGTGCCGACACGTGCGTGCAGCAAATACCACACCCTCGAAAGCCGCGCCCTTATTCAGGCGCGGTCGAACACTGCACTTTCCTCCCTTACGAACGACGCGTGCAAACACGGACCATTAGTTCACGTTTTCACGTGATGAAGCACTTCGATATGATTATATGGAACGGTATGCGATGAAAGACGAAGCGACGGATAGATAGTCACGTTCGTGGAAAAAGTTGGAGCTTCGCGAGACGGGAGAAGTAATAGCGGAATCGCGCTACGGTATCGTGAAAAACATGCAAAGTCATATAAGTGTGGTATCGTACTTCTATGGCATAATCGACCATAAAACTAATTACACATCATACTTATATCCTTTTTCCTATTTTACACACGTTACGAGGAATGAAATCGGAATCCAGGATTTAAAACTCGTTTACTAACATACTCTTATTCATTAATTCAATTTATTACATTACATGTCTCTACATAATTGTTAAAATAGTCATGTTTTTCAATAGTTCAATTGCTATATATTTTCTAAAGAGATTTTTTAATCTCTAATCAGATTTAATTCATCTGATCTATTCGCCACTAAAGTAAAGTTGTTAATTTTGTTTTCTCTGCGTATATAATATTTGTATAAATGTATACTTTTAAATTATTATCATCCATATAATGAAGAAACACGTAATTTCTAGTCTTTAATTCTTAGAAGAACAGGAGAAGCAATCGATCTAGAATAGAAATATAATTAGCGAAAGCGCCTCATCTTTAATTAATTGTGCTGCGGAGTTACTTTCTATCTTCATTAAGATCGAATCCTCCTTGTAAAACATATTCATCTGTTTCCGGAAACAGCTTGATACTTCCGGGACAGCGATTTCGTAGCAAACAATGACGACCTGATCTGTTTCACGTGGTCTTGCCGTGCATTTCCGGCACGACGCCGCTTAATTCGCTTCCACTTCCGGCGGAACCACACCTATCAAACCATGACGAAATGAATGGAATTTCGCCATTTTCTCAGACGACTTCGATCTAGTTTCGTGACATGCAATTACATAGACTCGTCATGTTCTTAAACGTTGTTTAAGTAATTAAAGTAACTCTATTACACCAGAGAGCCTGCAATTTTAACCAATAATACTTAATCCAAGCATGCGATGTTGACTATTTTTTTTACCTTTCACTATAAATAATTCTCACTTACGGCCAGTGTATAAAAACAGTAAATCTCAGAACGGCGTCGAAGTTGTTGCAACTTCCTACTAACGTTTCATGCCGTACTGAGAACCGCGCTAACGATCGTCGGCCTGAGTTGCGTCTACGCACTTGCGTTGCTGGATTGTATTCGCGTACCCACGCACGATTGTAGAAGCCCGCGTCAAACGACACGGCTGCGGCGGGATACGAAATGTTGTGCAACGTGCGAGGCGAGGCTCGCGTGTAAACCGACGAACGGGAGCATGATTTCCGCCGAACGAAGAGAGACGATTTTAGCAATTGGTAGCGTTACACACTAAGACGACCGAAAAAGAAGTATAACGCGCCGTAGCGTTTTCGCCGATAACGGTACGGATGGAAAAAGATATACCAAGCAGCATGAGAAAACGGATTAATACGCGCTACCGTGATACGTTTCTTACGTGAACACATCTTGGAAATTTGCATTAACATCCGCGAGCGACTTGCCAACGGTATCGTTCGATCGGTGAGTTTTGCGATCCGGTTAGTTTTACGATCAGCTAATAATTATTTTATATTCAATAAACTTTTTCGCTTTTCTCACTCTCCACCGTTTCGAATCTCTACGTAAATCTCATGTAATCATTCTCACCGTTTTACATAAGAATTACATACAGCAATTAATATTATCCGAGTAATATGGATCAATGTTGTCTTGAACTACGTTGCATAATATCGAATGACAAATGCAATAATAATTGCAGCAATGAACAATGTCGACAGCCAATTTGTCGCAATGTATCATTCACTGTTAACGATCTGCTCCTAAAACAGGATATATTTAATGACGGGAGAAGCGCGTTGGAACAATGCATTTTTTCGTCGTCGACCCGGAATCCATGATCTCAATCTAATTTAATCTAATTTTAACGGTGGGAAAATCCTCGTCGCGATAATTGCAAAGAGAAAGTCGCAGAAATGACGGACCGGTATGCTAATTAGAACGACTCAGTGCTTTGCACTTATCGTTTCTTTCATTTTGGGAAAATATTACGTAAAAATTAGAGTTTTTATGTCGTAAGCACGAAAGAGAGTATTCGTAGTTGTGATTTATCGCTGGACAATTATACGGCTCATGAAGACTAATGGAAAGCAAATATCAACGATCTGTTGCAAAGCTGGATTTACGTGCACATTTATATGACATTCGGAGTTTGCGTGTCAAGTTACAGCCGTTCATTTTGTCACGTTCAGGGACAATTTACTGTTGGTTGTAAACGTTCTAATCATGTCTCTATGGACAATAGGCACGCACTGGTAGGCGATAAATCATGGAGCAATCGCTAATCTCTTGTCTTAATCATTACCCCAAGATCCGTTTGAACCATTGTTTGGCGAATGATTAAAGTCGACGAGCAAAGTATATGATGAATAAAGAACATGGATTAATTCGATGACATAAAATTACAAAACGTTGGCGTCTTTAAAACAATGTTTTTACCACGTCGACTAATTAAACTATAAATCTCAATTATGTATTTTCATATATTAAATATTCATGTATATAATGACGGTACAAATAAGCAATACATTCACCCCCAAAAAAAGTAATTTTGTTATTACGTGGAATCCTTTAAATCTTAGAGGATTTTACTCTTATTTTGACCTCAAGAGGATTCCTCTGAAATCAAGAGAAAAATATTATGAACAAGAATATTTAAGATAGAAAAAAGTATTTTTTACTTTATTGAAAGAGGAATATGTTTGTTGTAAAACAGTGAGCTTAGAGTATGAGATTATAGGAAAAATCACTTCGAATGTAAAATACTTTTTTTTGGGTGTTATATAAATGGAATATCGTAATAACTTTCGGGATTTACCACATGCGTCATCGATTTATTCCACGTTGATATAATTTATTCACGTGAATTAAGTGAGAAATATTTCCATCTTGAGTGCGCATTATTTTGATTTCTAAAGATTTAGAACGCTGAGATTTCATTTTCTCGCAGTGTTACGTAAATTTCCTGTGACGATTGCTTTCATACATATATCTACACAGCAATAAAAAAGATTACATCACTATAAGTGTCTATTATAAAATATAGTAATTTAAAAACTAATCTCTGAATGTAACGTAAAGTTGCAAGTTAACAGTGTTGCAAGTTATCAGCAAAGGTATGAAATAAAATTAGCATTTAGGACGAAAATAAATTCATTGTATTTTTAACTAATTTTGCTACATTTATTTCAAATTAGTTAATAATCACAATAAATATAATATAAGAATATCACAAGCAGAAAATCTCGTATAACAAACAACAGATTAGATAATCTACATAAAAAAGAATATTAAATCTTTCAACATATATATTGCAAAGGAATTCTGTGTTTGAGAACGTTGTCACCTGACTCTCCGGAAAACTTTAATCTATAGTAATTGACAATCCTTGCAACTGAACTCTTCCGTATAGCAAGCTAAAAGCACAGGAAATTCCTGTTCTCTGGGAATGAATCGAACATTTCTCAGGTTAGCCTCAATCAAACCGATCGCGTGTAAAGTCACTTGGATGATTCGTTCAATTCCGTAAAACAAGTTCCGTTCGATATCACTAAGCAAATGAATCAAGATCCGGTCATTTCTTCTATATAAGATAGAAAAAGATCAAAAGAAATCAGAGAAAATCTTTTTATAAGCAATTATGTTACTTTCAACAATTCTATCGTTAAAATATATATTATATATAAAAATATAAAATATATTTATTGTTTAATTTCATTATATAAACAACCGAAGCTATAGTTTTATAATCTTTTACTTTCTTTTATACTGTACGCTTTTTAATATTATTACTTAAAAATATTTTTACAGTATTTATCAGGAATTGGACAGCATGAAGATACTAAGATAACATCAATTTGGTTATTTTTTAATACTTTTCAGAATCATATCTCGTGTATATTGTTTAATTTAGCACTTTCCTTCTTCTTTTGACATATTTACAGCGCAATATTATTTTTCTGAAAACAAATGTAATCAACAATTAATTAATGTTTAGAAATATTAAGAACTTATTTTTTATTAAATATTATCCACAAAAATACCTGTTACATCTGGGAACACTAAGTAATCGCCGATTTCACACGAAGGAATAATGCGTAGTTATGACATAACTAATATAAAAGCATAATAAGCAGTTGATACCGAGCATATACCAAGCATCGATATTTCCCGGCCGCATTAAACCGTTTCTGAAACATTCCTTTCCCGCATTCTTCGAGAGAACATATTAATTGCCGCCATTTAATTTCAAGATATCGCGAAATTACGATCGAGTTTTCACTACGGTTACGCAGTTCCGGCGAAGGCGTTCGCCCGGCGCGGCAGTCTGAATTGCACCTGCGTTTCGTATGAGTTTAATATTTCCGGTGGGCAAGGCGCGCAAGGGTCTATGCGCTTTCGTTTGTACACGATCTATGATTTATGTCCCGACGAAACGAGCGGAGGAAATTGAACGCTCCTACTGACAGTGATATATAAATGATAAGAGAAAGCAGAGCTCTCTGCGAGACAGTGTTTGAATCTTTCTAATGCACGTGTACGTACACGAAATGGGAAATGCGCACTATTAAAGTAGTTTTTACTCTCTACGTCTTAGTAAGAAGTTCTTAAAAACAATTTTTCTCTAACTTCTTTAACCTGACGAGGACAGTTGTCACTTTTACATTTGTGAAGTCTAATAAATCACAATTTCACAATTTAATATTTCGTTACGCTTTTTTGCGTTTAAATTTTCTTCTTTCTCTTTATCTCACGAAAACGTAAACATTGCATTCTGAAACTCGAATCTGTCAACGACAGATACCCAGACTTTCCAGAGTGTTTCGACACTCATACCGTAGAACTGGTGGCGCGTGACCGTCTCGTGTGACCTCGGCGAACCGAGACTGGTCTCATCGATTCTCGATCCACAGCATTCTTCCAATCTTATATATACGTATACAAATCGCGTGATCCAGTTTCCGAAATTCTTTTGCCGCAACTTCATTAATGGTTAAAACTTGTCACTCGTTGACATATTCTTTGCCTTTAACTAGCTTTTAACAATACGGTAGTCAAAAAGAGGTGGAATCAAAATTAGCAACTATTGTAATAATTATCTTACATCTGTGATCAGCAGTTACCGTATTCGAAGAACGGTATCGTTCCTCAAAATGTAGCTAATTTTAATAACGTTAACGATCTCATTGAATTTCTTCAGGAATTAGCACACTTAGCGAACAAATGAAAGAATTCGCTGATAAAATCAAGATTTTTGCCCGCATGTGTTCGGCCGTATTTTGACCGTATTCACGATGCACACGCCTGTACGAAATAGGCAGACGGTACCGCACATCTGTCACGATATAACGTGGGAAGCGTCCTTCGCATATAACGGCCTTCCTGAGTCGCGTGAGAGAGCCAAATTAAGTCTTCATAACACGTATGCATCCTCTTTCTGGAAGTGCGAAGTTATGCTCTCCTTATTTTCCGCGTTCCCAAACAATTCCCCATTCTATTGTTTCCTCTACCCCCCCCCCTTCCCACATTGTCCGTTAGTTTTAAACAATAATTTATTGATTAGCATTTCATTCAGATATCAAATTAAAGATTCTTGTCTGCAACATTAATTGTCAAACCGAACTGTAAATACCCGTCCGGCAATAATTTCTGAAGTTATTCTAAAAATATAATTTAAATTCTACAAATCTATAATGAATATTCTCTGTACTTTTCTCATTCTTCATTTATCTCACCGCGAATTGCTCTTGGTTTCAAGACAACGACGATCGAAAGCCAGCGAGTCGGTCGCGGTTCTAGCTCGTACAGAACTCTGAGAAAGGAAAGCAGCCTCCTCTCTTTGTCAGGAGAACCTATTGTCCTCTCGAGGATGGATGGGAACAACGGTCGCGGATACTGGATGTATCTCTTCGGGATTATTTCTTCGGGCACTCGCGGCGGAAGGTTCATCAATAAAGATGTATAGACAGGATACATGACTCGGTCTTTTATATCATTACAACATATATTTCAAGTCGAGCAATTAATTTTGTACATTTCTTATGGAAACAGATGTAAATCTATTTTAATTAAAAGATAAATATGATATACCATCTTATAAACGTCTTCGTTTACATCTAGATATTAACACTTTTTACGTGCCATTTGAAGCGAGTTTAAGTCCATAAAAAATTTAAATGCACGTTCTTTCGCTTCTTATTCTTATGAATGAGAAGATATTTCTCACTAAGATGATTATATAATTCTTGCTTAATCACGCGTATAAATAACAAATTAAATCTTCTCGTTTCAATTTAATGGATTTGAAATAATATCACTTTAACATCTTATTTCTGTATCTGCAACGTCTTCCACTCCAGTCTCTTTCCCTCTCTCCATTTGTCCTGCAAGAAAGATTATTCTGGATACGGCTGTAAATCATGACAAGTATTTCTTAGCCCGAGGGAAATACGGATTTTGCCACTTTACCAATCGTTATATGTCCATTAAACTCAATTTTGTCATTTCATTCCTCCCATATATCTTCGCGAGGATAATGAGTTTTTTGTCACTGTCAATCAGAAAAAAATATTCAATAACGTAATCCAATTATCCAACTGTCGAAATAATGAAAGCATTTGATAAGAATTTGATTTTTTATATTAAAAGAGAGAAAGAGAGAGAGAGAGAGAGAAATTCTGGAGCGGAAAAGCATATAAGAAATCGCGATAATGGACGCGCTTTATGAGCATGAACCGGTTTCGGGCTAAATTTTTGTCAAGATAGTAGGCAAAGTATGTATCGACATACGCGTACATGTCAACTGACACCGACGTGGACGCTCATGAGCGTGGAACGGAAGCGCGTGCACTCGCGTATACTCGCTATCGGAACGCAGACGGTTTCCGCTGCTCGAGGCAACTTGGAAGGTACAAGAATTCGATTCGACGGCACAAAAAGCGACGACGGTGGAATGCAACGTTGTTACGAATGAAGAAATATAGATTACCAAGTGCGTGTGCCGTACCGACGAAATTCGCGCATTTTACATAGACGAGCATTCGTTTCGTAATTCATGTTTTATGATCACGTGTCTTGCATACGTTTTCATTTTTCGTTACACTCTGTTTCCCTGTTTGAACGACTTTGCTGCGATGTTGCTTTGTATAATTTGCATGCTTGCGACCTTTATTACAATGATTATAAAGACTCGACAACGAACGGTGAGGATATTATGGAAATTAAAATTTAATGTGAAAAGAGAAACCATATTACATTTTCAGAAATTATTACATTACAACACTATTATTGTTACAAGTTTTTCATTAAGCATTTATGAAAATCCTTAAATTTTAATTAATCTTTTATGAGATAACTAACATTTTTGTTATTCTGACTTAGTGAAAATACTCAAGAAAACAGTAACTTTCGATGTACTCCATAAACAAAATTAGAAATCTAGTGTAGAAGTATCTTTTACATCTTATGATATCCTGTAAACAAGCTGGTTAATACCATCTCTTCATATCCTGTTATTAATTTAAAATAAGAGATGATACTAATTAGTTTCGAGCAATATATGGTATTTTCTATATAATTTTAATACACTGACAGCTATTTGCGATCTTACTATAATATCAGCTTTATATCATATATCCGCAATAAAATCCTTCTTTGCTTAATCGAGAAAAATCATAATTCAAGCGTCGTTTGCTTATCTAAGGAGTATATAAATAATTAATTATCCAACACTTTGAAATATGCACGTATGTCATTTTTCTATACGATACCCAGTAAGCAAGAATCATTAATATAACGTTATCACAACGATATTTAGTAATATGTAAAGTTGCTAAGTATGTAGATTTTAACGGTTTAATCAACGTCGTTAGACACAAACTTTGCCACCGATTTTAAGGTTTTGATGACGTTGAAATAGAAACGTCTTAATATTACAAATAAAAAATTATTAAAAATGTTTCTGTGATATTTTCAAATACCGCATTATACAATAATGTGTATAAAATATTTAGAAAATATTATATCAAAATGTTAGAAAAATTTACATAAAATTAATATTTCAAAACATTATTATGATTATACGTATGCGCGCATATTTACGTATTACGCGATTTATTTTATAAATTACTCACATCCAGATCTACTATTCCGTGCATTCGGAGAATGATCGAAGATGCGTTTTCTACCTAAATCATGTCTACGCGCGGTTCTACGAATGTACGCTACGCGTGTTCGCATAAACACAGTTGGTTAGTTTATTGTCATATCGACGGGACACGTGTATCAGACCTTATGTCATATATAAGATCCATGCGACGAGAACGCGTTGTCGTTCTGTGCGTGTTGGTCACTGCACTTCCGCTTGGGACGCAATACGTCTTACAGTACGCACTTTGCATACGCATACTCACGCGATACTGCCTGGCGGTGTCAGCAACGATAAGAAATTGGTATACACAACGGACGCAACTTTGCAACTTGTCATTTCCATGTTTCTTAAAGTATCATACGCACACAAATAATAGAATTATAATCGTAAAAGGACTTCGTTATCGGAAGTCTATATCGCAAAACTATACAAAAGTAAAAATGAAGATATCTTATCTTTCTGCATAGTTCGCAGAAACTTATTGTTAATAGATACAAACAAGGAGGAAGCATATGGACAGCGATAGATACCGCTATGAGATTCACGAATTAATCAGAAATCGAATCTTGAATACATGAGATTGCGTAACGAGCTGGACCGACCGATCGATCAACCGGTATTGGCCAACACAGCCCGGCTAAAGGCACAGGTGCCTGGCGAAACGTGGGTGCCGACTATCTCGTGGGTGGTACGAGAGGGCTTGAAGTCTGTGTTTTTTATTCACCTTTCGGAAATATAAGGTTTTCGTTGAGCGAGGTCACGACACCCACGCTATCGTGTCGCGCGGCGAACAGCTGCGAAATGCGACGGGTGAAAACTTGGTTACTTTCCTGCGTAGGACGACAGCGAAACGCGATTACAAGTATATATCACGCGCGACGTCGTCATAACGATCAGATTGGGTATCTAAACTTTTTAAGATTTGTTAATTCCCTAGTCATTACTTTGACTTAGACTTCCGTCAATATAGAATTGTAAAAAAAACTGTAATTGTAATAAACTCTAATTATAAAATTACGATTTTATATTTTCCAATTAATAAACGATTAAAATAAAGAAAACTACAAATTGTATATTCATTTAAACGTAAGCTACATAGATCTAAAATTATTTACTTATTAATTAAGTGAAAATATTATTCATCCCATGCAATTAGCTCTTAGAAACTGTAATCTAAATGTAGGTCGCTTGATTGATATAAGTAAATTGTACGCATTTATCTGACCCGTTTATCTGAAAATGTTACAGTTTAATGGATGTTACAATTTAAAAGAAGTTTAATTGAAGAGAATAAAAACACAAACAATAAGAATTTAGTTCAATTAATTCTATCGCTAACCCATTTCTCAGAATTCATCGATTATGAGATGAGCCGTGCGAGTGCATACAAACCTCTGATTATCCTGAATCTCAAATCCCAGTGCAATTGCGTTGAAAATTACTATCTTTGTGGGTCACATACGAAAGCTAATTAAATTTAATTAGAATGAAAGTAGAGTCCCAAGATGGACAATAAAGTTTAGTGTTTCTTTCATTAAAATACATTAAATATAAACCACTTGCAAAATTTATAAATAGAGTTTATAAACTTGGATGCGAATTAATTAATTAAAAATAATATATTGGTTAATATTGTATGTATGACAAAATATAAAATAAGAAAACATAATGAAGTTACATCACATTATTATTCCGTGCACGGCAATCTCAACCGTACGACGACGTACGCACGGTCGATATCGTATCTTTGCTAACACATCCTAATCTTAAGGAAAACTTGTTTCCATTTCATCATTTGCATTTCGTTTATCTGACATCGTTACGTCAAAAAAATCTTTCCGTATCTCTATTTACGATTAAAGATTTTGAGGTGGAAACAATTCAATTTATTTATTAAAAGAAATTATAATAAAATTCATAATTCACATAATTAAGAATTAAGTTAGGAATTGGTCAAATATTATTACAGACATTTACAAAAATATCTTATTTGAACATTTTGCAAAACTACCCATACAGCACAGTAAGATTTCAGAAACATTGCAGTGACATTACATTGAAACATTGAAACATTGCACAGAAGTTTCAAAAGATTTTTGCAACTTTGCTGCAAGCTTGTGGCAACGTTGAAATGTCCGCCCTCAAAAATATTGCACTGAAATATTACAGCAACATTGCAATGTATATATACTATTAGCAAGATCACAATAAAATTTATTATATCACGTTATAAGAAAGGTAATTTCACACATTGCCACAGACATGTCATACACCAGATTTCAACGAGTAAATATTATGAGCACATTGTTGAAATATTATGTATGTATGTAATATATTACCTTTTACTGGAATTATACATATATTTATAGATAATTTACAGATGTGTATAAATAAAAACAATTTAAACACATATGCCAACATTAATAAATAAATATTACGTATTTAACATTTCCACAATCAGCCTGAATCATTTCGGTGAAATATTATAATTGTATGTCTCTGTAGTATTTCTGCAATATTACATTGTAACTTGAAATGTTGCAACGTTTCTGCAACGTTACTGAAAACTTTTGTGCTGTATGGGTACTTTCAAAAAATTAATCTGTATAAAGAAAGATTAGAATTTTAGAATCAATATTTCTCTCTCTCCATTAAAGAAAGTTTAATCATCATGCAAAAAATTAATCGTTTTTTTTAATACCATAAAAAAATTAATACCACAAACGGTTAAACATGAAAATCGACTCTAGTTTTCATATACACCACTGATGGCACCAGCAACTAACACTGAACGGTTTTATACGGAACTATTCAGAAACGGTTCATAATAGTTCCCATGATCGCCACATTGCTGGCCAGCCCACAATGCTTGAAACTTACTGGTAGCGCCACATGATAAGAAGCAACGAGAACAGCAATATAATGCCACGACACCTGTCGCAGGTTCCTGTCTTGACAGGAGACGATGCTGCTGACCTGTTCTTGGCTCTTGCGTTGCTGCGTGCGTATGCGCTGTCGCATGAATTTTCGCAGGTGGTGATTTTACGGTGCTGTAACGAAAGAAGCCCGAGGTGTGCGCCGGTCGGCGTGTTCGCACTCGAGAAGCAACAACACAAGTTTCGAGGCGCCCTGGTCGAGGGGCGTAGCCCCGAAATCGAAGGCGAAAAAAGGGCCTCGTAGCGGCCCCGTGCAACATATATTTCGCGTCGGATTTCGTGCTATTCCGTGAGAAGATTACGAGAGCGCACACGTAAGAAGAGTTGCAGGAGGAAAAGAGAGGAGGGAGGAAAGAGCGAGTTGAAGATCGTTTTGACAAGCGGACCACCTAGTTCCTGTAACACCACACATATAATGTCGAGTCGCTTTCAGTCGAATTCATTGACAGAGCTGTGATTTTGAAATTTCGGTTAAAGTGTACACGAAGGATTAGACAACATTTAGACTTGTTATCGTGCCAACGACAATCACTGCCAATGTGCAATTCAGCAGATACTTCCTACGTACAAAAATTGGGCTACCTGCACCTAGGAGATGATACTGCGGATACTGGCACGACCAGAGTTTCAGGTTCTAGACCTGAGGCTCAGGTACCTGTATCGAGAAATGCGATTAATAGAAATGATGCTAGAGCGTCAGGTAGATCGGTAGGCGCTATTGAGAGTTTTATTGAAGGTAATTCTTCGGATATTTCCAGACAATCAGCCACAACTGACTACAAATTATATGAACGTGAAAACATAATAGCTGCTTCACGATTCGCCACGCCGAAGCCAGTTGAGCAGATCAATGCGCAGCAACAGCAGCAGCAGCAGCAGCAACAAAATCAGACTCGTGTAAGTCAACAAGCTCCTGTCTATGAGAATATAGATTATTATCCGCAGCAGAGTCAGTCGCATCCTCCTTACTACCATCCAATAGAATCTAGAAAAAGTCCGAAGAGTAGCCCTAGAGGTTCCTTAGTGGGCGACTCCTACGAGGGAAATTACAGAAAAGCTCAACCGCAAGTGCCAACTGGCAATCGTTATCAAAGTACATCGCCAGCAAAAGAATTGCCGCCATATGAAGCACCGCCAGTATACGAAAACATACAGGAAGTGCACTTTTCTGAGAGTATGCAGAATAAGCCAGGGCCTCAGGTACCGCCGAATTATTATCATCCTGCAAATATCAATGGCGGCGATTACGTTGTTATGACTGGAAAAGTGGGACAATCTCAGAATCAGCGTGGAATGTCTCAGAGTTTATCGTACACCCAACAAAGAAGTGGAAGTATACGTAGTCAGAGTTACGATGGCTCAAATTTACAACGATCAATCGACTCGTCCACTGCCAAGTACTTACAGAGCTCGTCCTCCGCTTCCTCGGATCATCAGTCCGGAAGAAGCGCTTACGTGCCCCCCTCTGAATTGCAACCACCACCAAATAGAAACTTTAATTATAACGCAGATCAGCAGCAACAACAATCTCCGAGGGCTGGTTTACCGTACCACAGTGAATCTCCTCCGATACGCTTACCACCAGAACCTCATCATTATCGCGCTTCATTGGAAAATACTATAAGTGGACAGCAAGGATTTCGTGCTACAAATCAGATTGACAGTAGCCAACCCTCGCAGTTTCGACAGGATAATCCGCAGAATTACAAACAGTACGTTGAGGCTTCTTCAAGGACTACAAATACAAATTTCACAGGGGATTCGCAGGCCAGAAATTCTCCGGTATACGGAATTCGTCCAGGAGAACAGACAGCATATCGTAATCCACCAAGTTATTCTCCAAATCGTGCAATGCCTCAGAATGACAGAACCTATCATCATCAAGAGAATTTTCCTGCGAGAAATTCTCCTGTTTACTCTTCAAATCGTTCTGCGGAACATTTGAGATTAGGCACATTGCAACAAGGAGACAGAAATTACATGTCAGATGTATCGGATCTCCCACCTACAAGGAATTCATCTCTGTACTCTCCAAGTCGAAGTGATTCTACTAGAGCGATAATTGCCAACAACAGTGCGGTAAGAGAATCTCCGAAAACAAGTCCAACGCATGCTCAGATGCCATCAGATATTGCTTCGCAAAATATAATTAATTCACCAAGACATGGACTGTCTCTTTCGTCGAATTCTATGGGAAGTCCTATACGTGGACAAGTACAAGCTCCTGTCAATAGTGCTTCAACTACAATCAACGAAATTGACGCTAATGCTGGTCCCAGAATCACCAGCCTACCTCCTGGTGTTACCAGTGGAGTTGCAGGGCCTGTACTTTTAAATGCTGGTGTACCTATGTTGCAAAGATCTTCTGATCCAGAAGCAGAAGAGAGAAGCAGAAAATCTGTTAGCCCGCCGATTAAACCTGCACCTGGAAAGGGATTGCTACCCTACAACGTCATTTCCAGACCTTCGGTAAATTTTTATTGCTATTTACAAAATTAAAAAAGATTTAAAAATCATATGCTTTTAAAAATCTTGTATCTGCAACAAATCTCATTTTGAACATTATATGCATGTATTTTTTCCTCTTCCCTGCACGTTTATAACGTATTTGCTATTGTATATTTTACTAAAAATATGAAACTATGAATGCATTGTTTTAATCATAATGTATAAAATACATTTTACCAGAGTGACCGACAATGCTGATGCGACTGTAAGACAAAGCGTAATCTTACTCTGCTTAAATTACATTCTCATGCACACAATGCAATTATTTAAATGATTTATCGACATTCACCAATGTAATCCATTCAAAACACTTTTTTTTAAATCATGAATAACTTCTAGAATTTTCTGCAATATATTGCCAGTGATGATCTCACTAATGCTGATAATGTTATTTATTTTACATAACGTTTGACCTATGATGATAAGATTAATTCGCATTTAAAATAAAAAATACAAGTGGATGCTACATTTTTTTTCGTTCGCATTTACATCTCTTTGTCGCTTAGCTCTACGCTATGCAATTTTTAATACGTAGAGTTTGGGAAACCGTTAACGATTCCATCTTCGAAAAATTCTTCACATACTCAATGAGTCATAACTGGTAAATTGTTCGCCGCTGACAAGCGACATGCATTCGCCAGATATTTTATTCATGAGATGTCTGTATTTCAGTATGTTATTTTAACATTTTCTGTCTTCATTTTTCATCTTTTCTCATAAGACTCTATTTAAATATTGTATGAAAATCGAGAATTTGTGAAAAGTATATATCGTTCCATATATAATTAAACTATAAATAACAATCGCTATTTTTCACAACACTATTTCTTAATGACTAAGTTATGTATAAAATAATAATTTTTATCGTATATATTAAGATAAAAGTACTAAATATTCGAACATGTATTTAAATCTGGACTTGTTATTATTTTGATATTTAAATATGAATACTTGTATTTAAAAAATCAAAGTAATAAGAATGTCTAGATTTAAGTGTACGTCCGAGCACTGGTTCTTTTAAATATGCATTAGACTATTTTGGTATTCAATTGTAAATGATTAATATGTTCTCCATTCAAATTACTTTTCTCAGGGACCAACGGAAGCGGAAAGAAAAATAGAGGAATTAACGAGACAACTTGAAGAGGAAATGGAAAAGCAGGAGGAAGAGGGAGAGTACTTCGGTAAGAAAAAATTTCCTTATGCAATGTTTACTCGTCCGTTCCGGAAAACTGAGATTATCATTACGTTTCATATTTCATATTTCTACGCGGTAACGAGCTATCTTAGACACACGTTATTCAGTCTGAACTATTTCTTTCGATATTTTTTGACGTTATCTACATTTTCGTTTTGCTTTTCTTCGCTTGCTTCGCTTTCTTTCACACTTGTAGTAAAAGACGAGAGAGGAAGACTAAGGAAACGGCGATCGCAGGTTCACACGGTACAATCGCCCCGAGTATATTTGTAATTTTAGATATTTCTCTGAAACGCTAAATGGCACGATACCAAGGCTGTGCCAATTCCCACGACGTGAGTTCGCAGTAGACCGGTTTTGGAAAACGAAGTCGAGTTTCGGTGTGTCGCGAATTCTTTTTAGCGCGACACTTCGTTGACATTCACTCTTTCACGCGCCACGTTAGTTTCCACCCACGTATCTCTCCCGCGTCTTTCTCTTGCGCAAAGGGCCGAGGGCGAATACGACGCATAGGTGCATACATAAACAGATAACTCATTTGAATCTTACGATTCAAGTCGCGATTTAAAGTCGCGCTCTGTTAAACTATAGTGCTCGTATTAATACCAATATGTGCGTGTTGAACCGCAGCAACAATATGATTGACAGTTTCTATGGCTTCTTCGTGTCGAGTACGATAACAGCGTGTATTCAGCAGTTATGCAATTTACAAGATTATATCTAATGCAGAATGAAAAAATTTAATTTTTTATCTTTTTCGCTCTTTTTTCCTTTCTCTATTTTTCTTATCTATATGTTAATTTATACGTATCTATGCTAATTACTTCACAAGGAAGAAAAATATTCTCTTTGGAACTTATTTTGTTGCTTATTCTATGTTTTTCTACTTTTGTCCGTAATAACTCTTATTCTGCCATTATTATATATTTTTCTAAAAATTTAACACTATTTACATTAATAAAACTATTACTTCAACATTAGCATAGTCCTCCATTTTTTATGAACGAATGAATCATCGAGAAAGAATCCAAAGAAATGATACATTTTAAATGCATATCTAACGATGATATCGAATCTTATCAAACAAATCTATTATTAACAGGATAGAATTTTTACCACAATAGAATGAAATTATCGATACTATTTATTGTATTAAAAATAATGAAAATAGTTAGCTTTGCTCTCGTGAAGATATTAAACTAGCGAAGCAAAGAAGGGCGATATGCTATGATGTAACGATAATTCAGAAAATAAATGTGAACGCAGCCTTACTCGCGCAATAAAGAATGGAGCACGAGCAGACAGGAACCTCGGTCGAGCGAAGTAATGTCAGTCGACTGGCAAGCGTTTAGGCGAACGTAATGTCTCCCTAGTTGTTTTCATACTTAGACGACCAGTAGTCTTCGTGTAACGTTCTGTACGCGTGGTCGCATCGCCGTGATCGGTAACAAATCTCATTGTACAGACCAGTTCGACTCGTTTTTTTTTTTTTGGTCGTCTTCTAGCGCGCGACCTGGTCTAGCGAAATCAAGTTGCAATATTGTGGTGTATACGCCAGTTTCAAAAATTTTGGCGCTCCAAGGAATGGCAGGATTGCTGTTGCCTATCGAAAGCTGTGAGTTCGCATTTTTCATCTGCGTTCATCCAGATCGTGTGATTTTTGAACGCGATGAATGTGCGACCCTGATGAATGTGCCACATTGTCACGTTCGTCGATGGGTGTATTTTTAACTCCCCGATGGTAAAGCTCGATTCTCGTGTTCTTGAACTCTGCGCGAACGTGCTCTGCGACGAGTGATTTTCGAACTTCGCGAAGTAAACCAATTTTCCACTGAATTTAATATCAGATTAATTTCGAGACACTAATTTATTATAGTTATTTCAATCTGAATTTTCGGATGTCATTTTTAATTAGTTTGTAAATATGTAAATGTTTAGAAACATTTGTAAATATGTTTGTAATTCACGTAAAATATTTACAATTCTATGAAGTATTTTAAGATATATGTATGTCGCGAGAAAAGAATCGTCTCTTCTTTATAATTTCATGATAAATGGAGCGTAAAGTTTCACATTAATATTTCTTGGCGATAGGTATTTGCCATACATGTGGTGAGAAAGTAACCGGCGCCGGACAGGCTTGTCAAGCAATGGGCAATCTCTATCACACTAATTGCTTCATATGCTGTTCCTGCGGAAGGGCTCTCCGCGGCAAAGCTTTCTACAACGTTCACGGGAGAGTTTATTGCGAGGAGGACTACTTGGTATGTGAACCATTTAATTTAAACGATGATTGAAATGACAGTCAATCGTTCATAATCGCGCGTAACTCATAGAAATCGTTGTGCTCGTAGTATTCCGGTTTCCAACAGACTGCCGAGAAATGCGCAATTTGCGGCCACCTTATCATGGAAATGGTAAACGACGACAATCAATTATTATCATCCGTTAAGTCTCCATTGTATTTAAAAGTGTAACGTCCACCTTTTGCTTTCCATCAGATATTGCAGGCCATGGGCAAGTCGTATCATCCGGGCTGCTTCAGGTGTTGCGTGTGCAACGAATGCCTCGACGGCGTACCCTTCACGGTCGACGTCGACAATAAGATCTATTGTGTAAACGACTACCACAGAATGTTTGCTCCTAAGTGCGCGTCTTGTGGAAAGGGAATCACGCCAGTTGAGGTATGCGCACTAGAAATTAACTCGCTTACGTCATCGAGGCGCACGACAATTCTAGCGTTCCTAATCGGAACTCCTTCTTACGAGCTGTGTTCTTTTCTATTTTAGGGAACCGAGGAAACGGTCAGGGTAGTCTCGATGGACAAAGACTTCCATGTGGATTGCTACGTTTGTGAGGATTGCGGCATGCAATTGACCGACGAGCCGGATAAGCGGTGCTACCCACTTGACGGTAGACTTATGTGTCGTGCATGTCACATCCAACGCATATCGCATACGCAACCGAGAGCACCGCAACCGGTGTCCGCTAGCTATCAGTTTATGGGCTAAGTGTACTGATATTTAAGCTTCTGCTGGGGAGCTTTTCGTACTGCGCACGTTAATGATCGTCCGATAATGAGTATTATGAAAATCAATCAAGTGAAAGAATCAACTCACATCTACACACGTTAACATTCCCGAATTTTATAGAAATCAGGACGTGTATACGTGCACACACATATACCAATACATATATTATAATAACAAACACTAAAATTGTAAATCCTAGTCTTCAAGATAGATTTTTTCGGAAAAAAAAACTGGATTAGGAAACGGGAGAGTGCAACGATGTGATATGTTGTTTTGATCGAAATAAGAATTTTTAGCTTTAATCGTACGATAATGCACCAGGTGGGGCTGTAACATTTGAGTTTTGCGAGACTGATGTATTATACAATCTGCTATCGCTTCAGTTGCAAACCTCCTCGACTATTCCTAAGACAGCCAAATCTATCGAGAGCAAATTCTGAAAAAAGATCTGCTATTAAATTTTATCGGCAGAAACGTACCCATACAACACAAAATTAGTTACATTGTAGTTACACAGCAATATTATTGTAAGATTGCAATCTTCTCAGGTAGCACATGATGGTTTATATACATTTCCTAAACGTATTAAAAATATTAGAAACGTTTACGAAACGTATAAAAAGCCAACATGCGCTACTAGGGTTGCAACATTGATATAATGTAACTGCAAGTTTTGTGCTGTATGGGTTAAAAATTTATACAAGGAATCCCATAACTGTTAATCAATACTTTAGGAGGTGAAAGAGGGTGAATTTTGAATAAAAAGTACTCTATTTTAATTTTTCATATTAATAAATAAATGAATAACTCAACAGATAAATAAGTAAATAAATAAGAATAAATGTAAAAAGTGTATCCAATTTCTGATTGTTTTTATGCTTATTTATTATTTATTTTATTTATTTGTTTACTTACTAATTTATTTATCCATTTATTTATTTATGCATGTATGATAAGCGGGAGATATGCTGCGCCCTTGCATACTCCGGTCACGCGCTGTGTGATTACACTCTGCGGTTATTTAGTTAATCGTAATTGTTAATAACTCGGTAAATAATGGTCCGAGCCAAAACCGGAAAAGAAACTTTTTATTCAAAATTTCACCCTCTTTCACCACGTGAAGTATTGATTAACTGTGAATATGAAAATAAGGGACATTCTGTATACACGATTTGGCTAGATGCTATAGGCAGACTTACAGAAATATGTCAAAATTCGTTAAAATATGATGGTAACTAGATTAATGGCAAAAATCAAGCAGACTGACATTTGTTACATAGTTAGATGCAAATCGGCAATATTTCATAAGAGAATGGAACAAAATGTGTGATAAATATGCATTATCCATATGTAGGAATCAATCTTGCGAATCATTCATTCGGATTTGAATAAAAATTATTTTTATTATTGTTTAATATTATTGTTGTTTCGGCTATACGATTTACGTTACTTTTTATACAGGATTCTTGCTGTAATAGTTGTCACTACCTAGATAGAACAAAAATTATGACATCAAACATTAAAATAACGATAAAATAGCGATAAAATGACATTTTAGAAGCATTTTTATATCACTTTAATATCTTTGTAACTTCTTGTTCTACCTGAGATATTGCGATATATGCGCTAATATAATTACTAATGTATCTTATGAAACAGCAAATTATCGAATCAATACATGACAATAGCGGTTGTTAATCGATATAAAAATAATAACCAGTTATCTGTCATATTCGTATCTCAAGTAGCATATTTGGTTCACGTACATTTTATATGTTTCCTAAATAAATGTATCTAATGTTTAAAAAACGTATAAAAAACTAATATATGCTACTAGGGACATTTCTTATCGTAAATAATGCGATTAATTATTCTGACCGTTAAACAAAACATCAATTTAACATAATTATAAGACTATTAAGAAAACTAAATTATATTGTTTTCTGGACTCAATTTAACATATTAGTGCACGTAGCATGATTGTGAGTACAAGTTCTGTTTTTAATCAAGAAGAGAATCGATTATTTAGATAAGCGGTACATTTAATTATTTAATATATGCGATTCTTATTTATTTAGCAAAGATATTCTGCGAATGCAATGATTTCATAAGATGAACGAGTTGCGCAGGCAACTGTGATATAGTAGCATAATAATTATGCGTTTTTAAGTAAAAATTTTACACTTTTTATCGTGTGTACATATTTTTATCACATATGTTTATTATAATGCAAATTTATGGTGAAAATATGAATCCCTGACAGCATCGTACGTGACAAACATGTAATGTACGATGTAATACATTTCTGCCACGTTTATACAGGCAGGGATTTCTATGAATTTCCTTCGTCGATCAAGTTTTATTGTACTTCATATAGCATTCATAAACTATATTTATTAAGACAGATGTATCGTCTCGCTACAAGAATTCGTGTAATACTGACAATGAATATTATCGATATACTACCTTTGATAATTATAATGACGTCTTTAGCGTTTTCGCAAAGTAAAGAGACTGGGAAAGTATGTAGGCGTGCTATAATGATCAATACACGACAATATCATATCATCGAAAGACGCACAAACTCGAGCTGCCAAATAATTATTGTTACTGTTCAAGATTAATAAGTGCGTAATTGTTTTTATGTTACATATAAGTAATTTTAAGTTCGCGCGCATGTAGATAAATAGTCTTAAATAATCTTATTTAAATCGTATATACAGCATGTATAAATGATTACCATTTAATAAAGATAAACTGCAATAAATGCATTTCTCATCTTTAATCGAGATCCCTGCATTGGGAAAAATCCGTTCTTTGACGTACTTTGACTGCAAGTGGAATGACGAATGGGAGAAATCAAGGACACACTTAATGCAGAAAATGGATTATATATAATATAATATTCATAAACAGAAATATACATCGATATCGCGGTACAATAAATTCCCTCGGCTACGCCGAGCTAAATTTATAAGTCCGATATAATTCGGACGAAATATTCATGGTTTCGGCGGCTGTCGGTCCGTTTTACACTCTGTTTTGAATTTTGTCTTGTGTGCCGCTGCAGATTTGTTTGACTGCACTGGCTAAAACATGATTAAAGACGATTACGAAGAGTACACGTGCTACCACGATCGAAGAACTAGGTTTACGACATTATTCACGCGACAAGAGCATCTCGCCAAGAACGAAAGCAAGGGAGATCAGCACGATATATTTCAGACTAATCGTAATCGGTAACCTACTCATAGCTTTGCCCGCAGGCTGCACCACGTGTGCATGTAAGAAAACAGACAAGACACATGTTTCAAATACAAACACAGATATGATTATATGTTAAATAGTTTATTTCTTCAATTTCAGCAGATGACATTGCATTTAACGTACGCTGCTTACCTCTGATGATTGAAGCTTAAACGACAGTGCCTTCACGTAGCCTAATTTGCTCAAATATCTAATGGCCATTGTTGTTCCTCCTGTTATGTATTTTATGTATTAATATTTAACACGCAAACGATCTGTTACATGAAATATTAAAATTACAAACCAACAGTAACAGTGTATCTGAGTGGGGTAAATATCTTGTAAAGTGCATAAGTGATGGCCCAGTTACCAGCACTCGAATTACGTACTAAATCTACATATTTCTCGCTAAAATTCATATATTCCAACAACTGGACTATATCCACACCACTAAAAGTACATAATTTTCCGTCAATTAATTGCCAAACTCAAACGACGTTAATATGTCAATTGTTTTTGTACATACTTCCTAACAGCAGTATAGAATATAGCTACCCATCCTATAGAAGTAATCACATGCACAGGTACTAACACATGCCAATAATCTTTCGTCATTTGTTTCATTTTTTGAAATACTGACAGTTTCTGCTCTGTCTGAGGTTTTGGTGGGCAATCATCCTCGGGACTTTGCTTAAGGTCCGAGTAATACGCCAGAGTAATACCATTTTTGTTAATATCCTGTTTCAATGACTTTTGATACACAAGTATATTATTTACAAGACCTAAGGAATTACACGACGCAGCTTTATAACGGTGATCTCTTTCTGCAAGTGAAATATGCCTGATAATGTATATTGAACCCATTGATGTCCATCTTCAAAGCTCAGCTTACCAGGCAATGCCGACTTCCAACGTGTTGTGTTGACACGACATGTGTAACATGCCGACAACGGAAGATACCTTGTTAACATCGAGGCACTGCCTAATTCGACGCTAAATCTCAGTCCACGGGCGAAAATTACATCCATGTTCGAAAAACGCCGCTTCTTTTCCTAACCAAGTGTTGTGATACTCTTATACCCTCGCGAATTGCTATTGTTATAACAGGAATTTGAAACATATTTATCGAAAATTTATAAACAAGTTTTTCAATCGTCATTATCCTAATTTATGATTTCGATCGCGTAATACTCAAATAATTATATTTGTTACAAAACCTACATACCTTGACGTGTTACACCATACACATTAATCTTAAAAACTGCAACCAACCTAGATGACATATCAATATCTCAGTAGTGACATCTGTGACTCAGAAATTGCTGAACCACAGCACCGACGACTGACGAGATATTATTAAAGACCTGGGTAAATTTTCGTGAACATTAAAGAGGCCTCGGAGGCTCGGAGATAATTGAAGAGAATCGACATAAACGATAATTCTGTATTGAAGATAATATTATAATATCGAATCATTGTTTTATTATCGAAAATGTATCAATCTTTCATATAGTTACCGACAAATGGTACGTTAGTAATATCAAAGATTGAGTCTCTTTCAGTCTCTTTAAAGAATTAAAAAGTTTCATTTAAAAGGAAAAAAAAATCCTGGCCACTAAACCATACCGCAGAAGTGGCACGTTATCTCACATGCAATATAAATATACATTTTTGCATATATATATATATATATATATATATATATATATGT